>JANTCA010082983.1:0-14370 GCA_024741275.1 Chironex yamaguchii | reverse complement strand
TGTTTTGTTTCTTTATTTTCTCTTTCTTTGTTTCCTTTCTTGTTTATGATTGGCTAGTTTTGCTACATGATTCGTATCAATAGGTTGCCATATGCATATACTTTCCTTTCTGACGTTTCATACTCCGAAGAGTGTCAGACGAAAAAATCTTTTAAGTATGATTTTAAGCAATGTCGCAAATTTTCAAGGTGATATTCATGGTTGTCCATCACTTAAGAGGACTATCTCGGCTTACCGAGTTTCCACCAAAACTTAATGCATGGGCTTCAATGCACTGGATTAAGACGGGGGTTGATGGAGTGCAGTTTTTGATGTCATGTACGCTACAGGGCATCTGATGGACAGGTTTGATTAAAGTGATAATGTCAGCGATGCATGATTGATCAAAACAGATAAAAAGGAAAGGTAAAACTAAGGATCACTCATTAAGATTACACACAATAGTTTATGAGGTGTATCTGAAGCAGTGACTTTGGTGTCTATCCTGTACATCTTGTTGTAACATATTGTAACAAGAGATGAAAGCGTTTTAGTGCACCTGCATATCACTGAGACAGAATCTTATTTGCGTGTAGCAGTCTCTCTACTAAGTCATCAGTTAATTTAGCACTCGATAGAAGCCAAACACAGCTCTTAACGTACACTACAACTTTAAAAAACATAAGTGACTGATCTGCTTAACAAATGCTGAGAATGATAAAATTGTTTGCGTTTTAGATTTGCCGAAGTGACCTTGAAGTGCTACTGTCGTCTGTTATTTCTGGCTCTGTTCCCAAGAAATAAATCATCTTAACAGAAAAGCTCTTTTAGTGAAGATCACCGGACAAACACTGTTTGTTATACACAAAGTACTCCCACATGGAAACTATTACTGTTTGGTTGCTGGGTGGGTCAGATATTTTATCAACATCACGATATAATAACTTTCTCAAGGCAATACCGGCAAATATAAGCCCGCACTGTGCACACAAATTCCTTAAAATCTAAGATAACAGAAGGAGATTTATACAGCGGAGGTTCGACAGAAACATGCTGTTCGACAGCTGCTTTCTCTTCATGTAGTCATGAATTTACAAAGAACCTGCTTACATAGAAGTAAGAATTAGAATACACGGGCTTAATAGAAGCAAGCAATTTCGGATAGGATGAGCGTTCTTACTTACATTTGGATTTTAGGTTACTGTATACTTGGTATTATCTTTTAATTTCCGCCGTAAAAAACTACACATAACTCTGTCCACACTGCAGCATTTCTGCAACAAGCATAGGCTAAAAAATAACTTTCGGAACCATAAGAGGTAAACTCAACATAATCTGTTTCTGTGTAGACGTTTGGAAATGAAATGGTTTTTAAAATGAAAAGTCATAGAGACGTGGCGTTTTCAACGGGAATGACAAAGTTTGACAGTAAGAAATATAATGCAGGCTCCACAATATAGTAAAGTAGAGGAAAACATATGCCTCATAGAAAGAAAGTGAGACCATGAAAGAAATATTTAAATTCAATGGACTGATGATGAGCTCCAACCAGCGAATGTAATGGAGTAGGTTTGACTTCTTTTTAATAGTAATAATTAAAGATTATGACGATACAAATTTACACGTAGAAAGAGCGCATTATCCTAAATTGGTCTCCTTGTTGCCTCAAGGACCGTTGCAAAGAATAGTGTAGCATTTAACCACCACCACCCAACGAGTTAGAATAAGAACCGGGTGGCATTTGAAGATGTGGTTTGCCATTTTTCAATGATAGTCTTCATTACAGAGTCCTCAAAGAGACTTGCTTGATGATTGAAATCAATTTGTTTCGCTTTCGAAAACAGCCCTCTAAACGTATTTGTCAACATGGAGTAGATCAGGGTAGAATGCTTTCAGTTGTCTGCTTCGGCACTGGAGCATGCATGTAAGCAGCAGCATTGACGAGGATAATTTTGGCTTGTTTCTGTTGCTTTCTGCACTCATGGCAAGCCATGCTATTGGCTTGCAACAATTCACGCCCGCTTTTTCAAATGTGGACTGATCAGATTTGGCCAAGAGCAGCGGCAAAGAGCAGAACCAAATCTCATTACTATGAATGGCAAAATACTCGGCAGGGGCTCTAAAGAAGTGGCCTCTAAAGAGCCAAACAACGATAAATGAGGAATTTCCAGTAAATTAACTTGAAATACAGCAAAGAAAATTACGAATATCAACATATATGAGAGTTTTCATTATTGATACTAATAAAAATCATCTTTGCAACTTTTGCTGCTGATACTTAGATTTTTGATAAATATTTAGATTTTTGAAAATCTGACTGTTGCTTAAGCAACACTCGCAACACCCTGAATCCGCGTCTGAGAACATGCTTTTTAGGTTGATTCGATGATTTTTTTTGTGCTTTGCCGACTATGAATCTACTTCACTTGGCTTTTTTGGGAACCTAGCAGCTGGAGTTACAAACTCCGCAGAAAGCTATTTTTGCTTCAATAACCTTATCACCACATATTAAAGCCAAGCTGCTGGAGTCAATCCAGCTGCAGACTGTTTTCTGTCACCTTTTTTTTTCTGAAGTTTTTTGAGTTTGCAGTCCCAGGATGTAGGCAGACTGCAACCACTACCACTGGCTGTTAACAGAACAAACAAGCGCTACCATGTCCTTAGAACAAGCGACTCAAACACTTGAATCAATACCACATACTACTGAAAAGACTGCTAGCTATGATGCCACTCACCACAAACATGAAGAATTTGGAAAACCCCGGTGTGCTCCATTACTTTAACAACGTCCAATAAGTACAAGCAACTTAAATATCACAATTAGAGAGAAACCTCAAAAATTCGAAAAACTAATATAATTCCTTAAATATTGAAAACCATTCCAGGCGAATTTTCCCCCGCAAGAAGCTTCAGTTTCCCCAAGAATTGCAATACAGTTGTTTGCACCTGATCGAATTCCCACCCAAAAGATTTGCCCTAGATATATTCTTCATTTCTTTGTCATTCCTTTTTTTAGAGATTGAATTCTGATATTACCTTTTGAACAGCATTTGATAAGAGATTTTCGTTACATAGAATTGCAATGCTATGCTAATTCCATTATACGTTACAGTAAATGTAAGCTGGGCACAAAACACAATCGTGTGTCTTCCCGTTCCATGATTTTAGTAGCCATAAACATGGTTAACTAACCACGCACACAAAACTGTCTGACATCTCAATGCACCTTTTAAGATCTGACTATGCTTTTGAAATGCACTACTGTGGATTTTACATCATAAATATAGTAGGATGTCGGTTTTGAAGTCGGATGTAACTGTGAACGATGAGGTCCATCCTAATGTACCGATGGGTAACTGTCTTCTTTTAGAGAGATAATTTAAGACATGTCCATATTGCATAAAAATACACAAAAGCGACGACATTGGAGAGTACATCCATTTCACATCGTATTAAGGGTTTACCTTATGCGTATATACTTTGGGCATAACACAAGTCTAATCTCTTGCACAATACGTTGAGGTGGCTACGTGTTTTGGCTACTGAGTAGCTGACATTGAAGCCTCTTCGGTATTAATAGTCTTCTTTTCAGCACCCTTTTCACTCTTCTTCTTCTAGTAATTTTCAATTTCCAATTTTCAATCTTCAATCATCAAGCTAATTATGTTATTTCTTATCTATTTATTATATTTTCCCATTTTCCCAAATACCTCAACGTATTTTTGCAAGAGATTTGATTTGTCTTATGCCCAAAGTATGTATGCATAAGGTAAGCCCTTAATACGATGTGAAATGGATGTACTCTCCAATACCGTCGATAAAGCAGAACGAAATATGTAGGATTTCTGTCCCTTTGTACAATATAGCCAATCAAAGCGGATGCCCCTAACAATCACCAAACAGCATCCATTTGGGATACTGTTTCTGCTGCTGTCTTGGTTTAATGTTGTTTATAGTTTTGTATTTTTTCATCTCTTCATTGTCATTTTTATAATTAGGTTGGGAGGAAATCACGTGAAATTTCTACTCAGGGTTTGCCTTATGAATCACTTTATTTCTTGCTTTGTACGATTGGGGAGATGTTAGGTTGATGTCAGTTGACACAAAACAGTGGCGCGCAGCAATAGGTTTGGTCCGGTTGTCCTCATGCACTAGCTTGCATATGCTTTTGTCTTTTTGGCCAAGTTTGACGTTGTGGCATGTCCTCAGGCTGTATACCTTTAGCTGTATTTTCATTATTCTGACTATATTTATACTTCCATCTTCCATGATCACCCAGGGAACATTACAGTATTTCGGTCACTCGCAGCTCAGTTTCTTGCACGTTTTTGCTTATTCTTACTCTCGTTGCAAAAAGATGTTTAATTTGACTTGGAATTTGACTTTGGTAATATTGATTCACCTCCGTAGCAACTACAGCTGTGCTGTTATATGAAATATAGCGTTTCTGTATCTTCATGGTTATGTAGTGTGTGCTCTTCTCAACATCCACTATAATCAATATGTCATGTTAAAGTCAATTCCTTCAAGCGGTGACATTGAGAAAAATCCTGGTCCAGATTCTGAAATATTTAAGTTTTGAGTTAAGAACCTAAACAGCACTGTGTCTCATGATTTTTTCCGTGTCTCTCTGCTTGTTGCCTACAATTCCATATATAGCTATGACTTAATGGCAATTACAGAGGCTCACCTCGGCAGCAAGGTGGATAAATACAAACTATATAGTGATGGTTACACCTTTCTAAACAACAACCACCAACTGGATATCAAACGTGGCGGAATTGGGCTCTATGTAAAAGATTCTTTTCCTACTATCAGGCGTCCTGAGTTGGAGATTTTCCCAAAGTGCATCATCCACGAAATCCAGCTAGATAGGAAAAAGTATTTGTATGTTGTAGTTTATAGGAGCCCTAGTCAAAGTCAAGCTGAGTTTTCGTAGCAAAAGTTTATGAACAAATGTTGTCTATGTTGGCTGCAGAAGACCCTTATAGTACAATAATAACTGGAGATTTCAACTGTTGTTCACCTCAGTGGCGGGAAAATGATGTGGATAATTACGAGTGTAAACTTTTTGAGCCACTTACATCTGACCTTGGTCTAAACCAGCTGATTACTGAGCCAACTCACCTTATGGGTGAATCTAAATCTTGTATAGATCTAATATTCACGGACCTGACGAATCTCTTTCTTGAGTTTGGTGTTCACCCGACGTTGCAGGATCAGTACAACCATCAAATCATCAATGGAATACTCTCCATAAAAAATCCTGCCCCTCCCCCTTATAAATGCAGGCTATGGTATTACAAAAAAGCAAACACTGCAGCAATCGTGAAAGGTATTGAAATGTTTCACTGGCACGAGGCCTTAGAGAATATCACTTGCCCAAGTCATCAGGTCGAAATCTTGAATGAAGTTTTGGTGAATATATTTTCCAATTTTATTCCAAACGAACTTTTAACTGTAAAACGCTCAAAAGTGCCATGGATATCTTGATCTATAAAGAGCATGATCCAAAAAAAGAATCGTGCTTACATGACTTTCATGAGAAATGGTCAGCCAAATGATAAAGTGGAAGGTATCCAGGATTTGAGAAACCATACATAAAAACTATCGAAGATTCAAAACATAAATACTTTACGAAAATAGGAGAGACTCTCAATTTCTAACACTGCTAATAAGAGGTATTGGTTTTTAATTAACAAAATATTGAACAAAACGAAAGTGCCGTCAATTCCTCCCTTGTTAGAAAATGATGTCTTCTTTTTAGACTTTCAAGCCAAGGCCAAGATTTTCAATGATTATTTCACTGCTCAATTTAGTACTCTAGAGACAGAAAGTGAAATTCCCGATGAAGTCATCTACGACTTGCTAACATTTCTATCTCAGATGAAAAGTTGCTCAAAACTATTCGATAATTAAATCCAAAAAAAGCGCATGGATGGGATGGCACCTCAGTACAAATGATAAACAGATTCGACAGTTCTTTTTAAGTGCCTTTGAAAATGATATTTGATTCTGGTGTTACAGATAGTTGCTTTCCTGAGGCCTCAAATAGAGCCAACATTGTTCCCATTCATAAGAAAAATAGCAAAAACCTTATACAAAACTACAGACCTATTTCACTGCTTCCAATATTTGGAAAGATCTTTGAAAAAGCATTTTTGATAGTCTCTACCAACACCTGGATGCCAACGGCTTACTCAGCCCTAACCAGTCAAATTTTCACCCCGGTGACTCAACCATTATCCAGTTACTCTCCATAGTCCATACAATCTCTGCTGCTTTCGACTTTCGTCCCTACACTCGATGTTCGCTCTGTCTTCCTTGATGTTTCAAAAGCTTTTGATCATGTGTGGCACAAATGCTTAATATACAAGCCCCGTCTGTGTGGAGTCTCTGGCAATTTGCTGTCCCTTATTCAAAGTTTTCTACCAAATAGAAAACAGCGGACACTCCTCAATGGAAAAACATAAGAATGGGGTAATACATCAGCTGGCATCCCTCAACGATCTATCATAGGGCCTATCTTCTTTGTGATTTATATAAATGATCTGGCAGATAACATTAAGCGTAAAATGAAGCTATTTGCCTATGATACATCACTCTTCACTATTGTCTGTGATCTTGAGCAAGTTGCTATGGATATGAATCACGATTTAAGGATCATACAAGAGTGAGCATGTCTTTTAATCCTTACCCCATGAAGCAAGCTGTCAAGGTTATATTCTCTAAGGAATGCAAGACATCAAATCATCCTCCTATCTCTTTCAATGACTCACAAGTTGTAAGAGTTAACGAACATAAACATCTTGGCATCATACTGGACTCGAAACTGACATTCTCTAGTCATTTTCAATCAATTATTTCTAAAACCAGACAAGGTGTTGGGATGTTACGCTTTATGTCCAAACTCCTGCCTAGGAAAATGCTTAATGAACTAAATAAGTTATATGATTGCCCACCTAAAAAGTGTGACTTCACTAACAGCTATATGGAAAAACTAGAGTCTATGCAATACTCTACTGCTCGAGCAATAACAAGTGCATGGAAAGGTACTTCTCGGAAGAAATTACTCGAAAAGCTTGTTTGGGAGACGTTAGATCTTTGACTATCGAGCATACGTCTTGTCCTCCTCTATAAGATTGTTAATAATACTACACCTCCTTATACCAAAGGCTCTTTTCCACATCTTGAAGAAGTTCCTTACTCTTCTTGAGCAAGAGCAGCGACTTGGCATATATATGCAAGAACTGACAAGTATAAGTCAACGTTCTATCCTAATTGTCTGTAGAATGGGAGAATATCGATTCTGAAATACGAAACACACCCTCATTATGTATCTTCAAGGCAAAATTAAATAAGATTATTCGTCCCCTCCAAAAAGTCTGGTATTAATGATCATAAGAGACTAGCCACTCTCACACAGCTTCGAGTTGGTCTAAGTGCACTAAATTTTCACACGTTTAGGCACAATTTCAATGACACATTAGACCCGATGTGTCCTATAAACGATGTAGTTGAGGACACAGTTCATTTCTTGCTGCACTGCCACTCTTACCATCTGCAGAGAAATAGTCTCCTCAGCCGCTAAAACACTATTTTGCTTTCATACGGTTTGTCGAACATTTCCAAGGAAGAATTAGCTTCAATAATCCTGCATAGTGATGAAAGTTTACCTTTTGAATCAAATAAGGCGATCACTAAGGCAACACTTGAGTTCATCGAATCAACAAAAGATTTTCTTGAATCACTTCAATGAAATTTCCTCTCCTCCTTCCACCTTTGTATAATTCTTGTATCATTACACTTCTTTTCGTATCTTGTAGTTTATGCTGTAATTTACTGGTTCGTTCATTATTTCCATGTCAATGTCTAATGTTAATTGTTAAAGCCACAAATTTGCAATGTATTTTCATTCTCCTTGTGGTATCGTCTTGTAGCTATGTTGTTTTTGAAAGATTTTAGATTGATGTAGAGAAGAAAAAAAAGAAGTAATTTTTAAGAGTCATAGATAACACTGTCATCAAGATTTGCTGACCCTGCTTTTGTTGAGTAGAAAATGTTATTTCGAGCATGTCGTAAAATATGGCCAAAGGTAGCGAGTTATCCGCTGTCCGTGTCTCTTCATCAACTTCCTTTCCTGTGTTTGGGACTCGTAAATATCCATCCTAACCTTCATCCTAATAGACGGATTTTCCTTTTCTTACCGAGACAACATTATTGATTCCTTAGACAATGGATGTTACACTTGGAGGTCGATTCAGGCTTCAGGGCAACTCATTTCTCATGACTAAGGACTCCTCCCAATTTCTAGCTTGCTGTGCGGATGTCGTAGCATAGCCATTAAGTTCACCTGAACTTAAATAAAACTTTTTAGGGAAACTTCTATGATCCGAAATTTACTAACTTAATCCCTTCTGCCGTCCAAAAGCGTAACTTTCAAGTCGCACTTCTTGTCAGTAGCTGTGTAATCTGTAGCTGCTACCCTCTTTGTTTAAGTTGTTCGATAACATTATTGAGCACATTCTCAATCTAAGGTTTAAATTAAAAGGTGGAAGCAGCATTTCGAAATATTTCGCTCAGTTGCATATTCCTTTCGCACGAGCAAACAATCCTAAATGGTATTAAAATAACAACAAACCAAGAAAAGTTCCAAGGTTAAGATGTACGTACAAAGTTACAAAACACAAATTGATGAGACGAGTGTCCTTACAAAGCATTTTTCTTTTTCTCAAAAACATTTCTCTTTCTTCCTCGAGGCAACTAATATAAATGCAGCAGCAATAGTTAACGTTTCAAAGTCTAAGAGTAATATCCTCCACAGTCCCACGAACTTCTTTCCTGTCAAGATTCCATGTAGGAACAAAGTGGAGTTGCTTCGACACAATTAGTTACAATGTGATTCATGAGGGGCGAGGGGAGTTTCATCACCAGTATAATGTTCTCCAATATCGAAGTGTAAATAATGCGCTAGCAAAGATCCGGAACGTAACACGGACATGCAAAATTATGTCCTTGAATACTGCTGCTTACATGCATGCTCAAGTGCCGTAGGCAACTGAAAGTACGCTACCGTGATCTACTCCATGATAACAAATATGATCGACGGCTGTTCTCCAAGGGGAACAAATTGGTTTCAGTCACCAAGAAAACCTCTTGGAGGACTTTGTCATGAAGATTGACACAGAAAAACGGCACTGTCACCCGGTCTTATCATACTTCGCTGGGGTGCTGCACACATTCCAACAAACTTTGAGACTGCAAAGAGGCTGCATTCTTGTCAAAGGGTTTGACTCAGAGGCCATTGAAACATCAAGTGCGACGCGTAATTAAAGACAGAACTGTGATGCATTGCTGCCAACTTACGCTTTTTACTTCGTTTTCTTTATGGACTTTAGAAACAAGGAATGTATTTACCTTGGTCCTTGACCGATATCTCCGAGTTAAGAAAAGGCTTGCAAAGCATTAAGGGAAAAAGAATTATTTAGAAGTATGAAGGGACTCATGTTTTTAGTCCTGGCACTACTGTACTGGACTCTGTCGAATCAATTCTCTCAGGCGAGAAAATGTCCCCAATTTGACTTATCTGCAAAGGTTGAAATGCCGCTATCAGGGATCTCTTATACACTAAAGCCGCTTATATGTCCAAGATGAGGTGCAAACCTTTTTCTGGGTGGAAAGCGAATTATCGTATCTACAAATCTTCAGCGAAGAGCAATAAACATTGCGCAGCGCATGAAACACTTTAAATCTTATTTTCTGCGAGACGGTAATTTTAACTCGAGCACCATTTCTCCGCATGCGCAAGTCAAAGTGTTGTTTGATCAAACTCTAAAATTTGTTAGCAAAAAAGTTGAAACGTTCTGTCAAGCTCTGCTAGAAATTTTACTTGAAACGCTTCAAATTTCTGAACGACTCGGATTACCATGGCTTCTAAGCAACAAAGCGATTTACTATGTAAACTTGACAACGCGGGAACTGATTTCAACTTCTAGGTAGTGAGAAAAATGATGTAAAGAAGACGAAGCAGAGAAATGTTGTTTAATGCACATGTAATTAAAAACTGTAATTTGTCCGCTACACCATACATTAGAGCGTTGGCAATATTACCGCTAGCTAATTGCAAAAGACTTCAGTTCAGTAACAACATTATCTAGCTTACTCTCCTCTAACAACATCACTGTCCTATAAGTATCCATTGTGTCCGATATTTCCCAGTTTCCCCCAAGTGCGTGTCCGGTAGCTTCTGTGACTGAATACGAAAAAGTGAATTCAGCTGCCTGAAATTAAGTAAAATTAAAACATTGCCATGGCGAGACGAAGAGACTACATTAATTTAAGTTAAGAAAGGTCTATGATGTACTGTAGTGTATAATTAGTAGCTATTTGTTTTAGGTTAGCAACAGTAACGAAAAGCCAATCCATAGGCATTTGCTGGGTGGAATGGCAATATCTATCATGTATACATTTATGCAATAATTGTAACCAAAGTTTCGCATAAAGTTCGACTTGAAAAATTTTGGAGCATGGCATTGCACTAGAATCGGACTGAACAAGCGGTGTCTCATGTTATACTGAGGCATATTATGAAATAATATTCTCCAACAAAAAAAGAATAAAAAGAAAAATTCAATCTTGAAACATTTTGTTGGTCTTAAAGGATCACGAGGGAGACGGACAATGACTCTTAGGAAAACGAAGTAATAGAAGTTAACAAAATCATCTTACTCTTGTTGCCATAGAAGGTCACCAAAAGATTTGTAGTCGTGAGAGCCGGGTTCGTCGTCCTGGCGTTCGTTGTCATAACTTCACTTCTGTTTTTAAAACAAGACCACCCTGTCGACGTCTTTATGAAATTGCCGCAAACGGTGATCAATGAATGCCTTCTAGGCACAAAACACACGATGCTTGCAAAGCGTATACACTAACAGACAGGCACTAAAAATAGGGGTAGACAATCTCTATTCTGGGACCTACCAAAGGCAGCCAGACCAATAGAGAACGAATAGAACCGGCAAATGAAACCGAGGTTCTTCCCAGAGGTAACGAAATTGAGAGTGAAGCGTGCCTACACGATACCAGCCATTCCCACCTTCTTTAGGATACAGTCTTTAGAGAACACTTGTTAGTAAGCTGTACTCCAAGCAGTTTCAATATTAAAACGTTTTAAAATTAGTGTTGTTGTACTTGTTGGAAACAGAAGTTTTAACTGTGTGACTCACGTTTCAGTACAGATTGACTTGAATAGTTTCAGTATTGTGTAATCTTATCTGTTCTGCTCTATTCATCCGATGTGCGTGTGTTAATGTTGATCTAGTTATATTATAAGATCTTTCTGTTAGTCATTTGTCGAGTTTCTATATCAAAGTCTTCCTATAACTTTAACAGTAAGCTGGTTTTTCTTGTAGGACATGTGCATGGATTTGCTTTTCTCTAGAGCAATTTAAAGTTGGTTCCTTTGAGACCATTTTGCTAAGGAATACTCTTGATTAGTAATAGATTCGCTCTAAATAGCCTTCCGTGAATAATAACCCCGGCTCCTGCCCAGGATTCTATCGCTCACAGTCTTGAATATTAACTTAAAACTCATGAAATTAAACTTGAATACCTTACGAAAGAGTTCGTCCTCTGAGTTGATAAACATTATACGATCTTCATCCGCAACTACTGGCTTTGTCGGCTTTTTCTTCTTCTTTTTGGCAACCGGTTCCACACTGCAGACGTCCTTATCCTCGGTATACTTAACACTTTTACATACCATAAGGTACTTGTCAAATCTGTATGTTTCGTCCTGTAGAGAAAGGAAAGGCAGGTAAATATTGAAAGTAAGTGCAAGCAACTGAACATGGTAGTCCTCCATAAAAAACACTCAGAAAAGCACTCAGAGAGCATAGACCTCCGCCAAACATATTACGATTTCAACCAAAAAAAATTGCAGTCCCATATTGATAATATTGTATGCGTACCATTCCATCAAATTAAAAGTATCAAATTGCAATGTTGGTGCCAGAATTGTGATTACTTTTGACATTAAAGCATGTGTATATATGCACAAATGCGAAAAATTGTCCTATCTCCCAATGTTAAAGAATCTTTAAAAAATTCCTGGATCCAGACGATGATTCGGATCACCCCCAAATATTAATCATTTGTTCCCAGGTCGGACACTTCCTAAAAATCCATCGGAATGTTTTTGAGTCATCGTACTAACGAACAGACGGGCAGCCAGCCAGATAAACAGGAAAACCCTGGCAAAAACAAACCCTCCAGGCGGAAGTATTAAGAAAATGGAACCTTAAAAGTCCACAGATTTAAACAAGGACTTAAAAATAGACCCGATCACTTGACCTATCACGTACATTCAAAATGTATTTAAGTTTAAGTTCAAATTAACTGGGATTGTAGAACGAAAAGGATGGGCATTCGGAAGAATGCTCTTATGGACGAGTGTACAAAAGCAAAGGGCTACGTAGGTGTATGAATGACTGGATAAGATGGCATAGTGGATGAATGAATGCGTCACAGAATACATAAACGGATGGATGAAACAACAGGTTTAATAAACAGACAGGCAGGCAGGCAGACAGGCAGACAGACAGACGGATAGATAAATAAATAAAGAATACGTGCGCAAAGAAATAAATACATAGACAGATAAACAGATGGATATAAGCCAATACGACTCTTCAAACAACATCGGTATTCCCCATGATGGTGCCGTTCCTTGTCTTTATAATTAAGATACCATTACCAAATATAGTAGCTGGGTTATCCCCAAGAAAACCTCTCTAGTACTATGAAGATTTCATTACTAAAAAAGTCATCTAAAATCCAAGGTTTGATCCCGATTATTCCCCAAAACTAATAAGACGACTCAAGTCAAGCTACCAACATACTCTGAAAATCTCGTCAAAATCCATCCATAAGTTCTTCGGTTATCTTACTAACGAACAGACCGACCGACCGACAGACAAACAGAAACACAAACAGACAGACAGACAAACCCTGGCAAAAATATAACCTCCTGGAGGAGGTGATTGACAAACGATATCACGGTAACAAACAATCAAAAGACGAACTCAGTCATAGTGACCAACTTCTGTTTCAACACTCATGTTTTTGTCCTCTGAGACACGCGATGTTTTGCTGTCCTGTTCAATTTCTTATTAATTCAAAAAGCAATGCCGCAAACAATAAAAGATCACTACTAATCATACAGTTTTGCTCATAATGTATATGTTGTAATTAGTGTCCATTCACCTGTGTTCGTTGCAATGTATTGTGATGGTACTTATTCTTAATTATTTGTCGTGAGGCTTGCTGGGTTGATTGCAATACGCAAAATATTTCAAACAACGCGGACTCGATTTTCAAAGGACTTGACAGAAATACATAACACAGGGCAAAACGATTTTTGTTTATAAATGTACCAGAATAAAATCCATAAACGTTGGTTCCTGACTACACCATATGAAACATCAAAGGATGGAAATCAATGTTCAACAGATGAACTTCAGCTAGTAATTTAAGCTTACACTACGGTCATTCTTATTTTTCTTGTCTTGGCAACAGCTGGCAACTGAAAAACAAATTGATATTTTTATACCATACCACCTAAGTCAAGTTATTGTCGGCAAGAAACCAGTTACCGTAAGAGATGATCAATTATGACAGTCCCACCAAAAGGCTCTAACAAAGATTATCAGAATCATATAATTTTGTATTGCAACATACTGTAGAACGTAAAAATTATCAAAACTACGTCATCCAAATAGTTCTTTATAGGCGCAATCCTCTTTATAATTTTTTCTATCGTAGTGTAGCGAACAAAACAACGGTCTTATAAGCCAATAGTTTCGAGTTTGACTCATCATCATACGAAAAATGCCAATTGCGGAAGAAGGCAATTGGAGAAAATTGGGGTCAAAAAGAGCTCTCTTCCAAATGCATTCCCTAATCCTGGACATCAGCCATGCTTGATAAGGAGTATGCTACGGAAAATCTTGATGACCTTGTACAAATTAGCAACAGTAGAAAATCTTTGTTTTGTTGCACAATGGATTATAACTTCGCAAGAGATAGCGGTGCATATTTTTTCTTTTCTTGTTTATAATTTTGATACATGTTTCGTATAAAAAAGGTCGCCACATATATACTTTCCTTTCTGACGATTCATACTCTGAAGAGTGTCAGACGTAAAAACTATGTTTGTAGCCAAATGTCGCAAATTTTCAAGGCGAAATACCGGTATATTGCGAAGAAGGAAACATTCATCGAGTCAGTTATTTTTCAACTTCTACACTATGAAATTCAAAAGTACAGTACACTCCCGATAACTCGAACCTCCAAGGGACCAAAAAAATAGTTCGAGTTATCGAATGTTCGACTTAT
>JANTCA010082961.1:0-14372 GCA_024741275.1 Chironex yamaguchii | reverse complement strand
CCCATTGTTTGTTTAACTCTCAACCAGTCTCGTTAAACTTTAAAGAGGGTGACCAGTAGGAATTAAAGGAGAATCAAACGATTTTCTGTGTCATTGACGTTGATTTTTTAAATAATCCCCCCTCTCCAATAACCCCCCTCTCTATTAAGCCCCCCTCTGGAACCTCGAAAATTAAATAAGCCCCCGGGGGCTTAATAGAGCTTTTATGGTATTCTCCACGAGGAGTCAGTACACTTACTCCGGTGTTTGTGTAGTATGAGTGTTAAAGTTGGAATTGCATAGAGATAGCAAGGTAAGATGAAATAATGGATCCTTCTCTGTCCATCTTCAACAATTAATTTGTAAAGATATATGGTATATTTATGCTAGAGAGGGAAACAACCAGGAACAGTAAAAGTCACAAATTGTATTAAAAGCACGTGAGAATATTTAGGAATAAACAAATAAACAAAGTAAATGAATTTAAAAGACAATGAGGACAAGGGAGTACTTTTAGGAATTAAATTTCGTTCAATCATGTAAGATTACAAATCTTCAGTGTTACTAAGTAACAATTAAATACAAAGGTCAATACGGTCCTCTAATGGAATATTGATAAAAAGGCTGGATAGATCCAAAATAGCCATGACAAGCTACTCCTTATCAGCAAGGATGTTATTTCGGACACAAAGAGTCTTTGATAGTGTACTCATTAACTGTTTACGGTTGTAGGATGGAAATGAAAATGTAGCTTACTTATAACAATTATGTGCTATTAGTACTTATAAATAAGTACTAACGGCACATAATAAAGATCTGCCCTGGCAGTGGTTCTTGTACTCTTTGCGTAGACGGTAAAACTGTTCAAAAGTGTTACCAGTGCACTTTTTCTTAGCAATCGTTAAATTCTGGTGTAAACAAAATTTGCTCTGCTAATAATAAGGGGCGTACGACCCTTAAGCCCTCCCTGAATTTGGTCCTAAATTCAACAGAAATTGAGAAACACGAAATCAATTTTCGAATGTCATAGATAAGTGGTTAATTCTTTCATGGTGTTTCAACGCACAAAGCAGAATATTTAAATATGAACCATGTCATGCTAAACCAGAAGGTCAGCTTTCAGGTACATAAAGTATTCATAAGTATCAAGCATATTGTCTGAATTTCCTTAACACCGACCTTGTCACTAAAAATGAAGTGACTGTTTTTGTCGTGTTTATGCTGATTTTTATTGATTGATATTTTCATTGTATTTTCAGATCAACTTTATTTATGTTACAGTCTTTGACATTCATATTTCGAAAGAAACCGAGCTATAATTAAATTGTACCGCTCTCTATTGTGCCTGCTGCTTAATGATGTAAACAAATAGGCTAGGTGTTTGGGACATGCTGGATAACATAAGTATAGAACTACTACATCACTATTAATCTCAGAACAAGAACGCTTCGTGCCAACTGCTTTTGCTGTGATGTCAATATATGGCTGTACAGCAAGGCTATAAATCCGGCTCAATGATATGGATTATCGATTGCATCCAACGTGATAGAGTAAGTGGGAGGGAAATCTCAGTCATCCACACCGCATTAAGAATATTTTAGTCAGATAGCATTTCTGAATGACGCCATTTGATTTTGGAACTTCGACTCTAAAAAATTGTTTGCATCATTCGTAGGTTATTTCTGACTTCAAAGTATGTTCAGTCCATAGAATAACTTACTACACGTTTATATCTGGTCAGCTTAATGGAACATGAAATTGTATTTCATAATATTGACGCCGTGCATCTAATGTGCAACAAGATCATTAATATTGCCACAAGTGAAGTTTAATGCTTCTTTTGGTATAGCATTAACAAAAATACACTGTAGATTAATCGATTTAACCAATGCAATGCCTGTTGATAAAACTTGTTTAACAAATCCTTATTCTAAACCCATACGTTGTCAATTGTTCAATGGCCAATTCGATTGCCAAGGTACGGACGTAAGATTCTTGTGGCCAGGGGGTGTCTAAAGTTTCCCATGGACAAGCAAAAGTGATAGTCCGCAGTAAGCCTGGCTTTTAATACACTGGTAAAATCATCGTACAAAAGAAGGAAGAGATTGTCTGTATTGTTTATTTTTTTGGATAATATTTTCCTGTTGTCCAGACCCCTGAGAGTACACAAGCATATTGTTAAATTATCTAACACAGTTGGTATCAGTAACAGAAAGGACACATTCAACAACGTTTTAGAGCATATACTACAGAAACAGTTGCGGTTTTAGGGAATCAAAGGTGACCTTGCCTCCCTCCACTTCCAGCGCTTTTGGAGGTCAAAAGGCCTCAAAGCCAAGAAAAATATATAATGATTATATTGTGAGACGAACAGAAACAAAAAATTAATTACGTGCAAAATGAATTTTGCTAAATGATAAAAACACCCCATTTCAAGGAACTCACATGAAGGCTCAATTTCTCATTATGGTAAAGATGAGAGTTTTGGATGCAAGTATGCTAAAGACTTTGGATTGGGGGTAAATATCCAGATCTAAAAGATGAGATGGTAAAATGTGTACTATTTTATTGGCTCATCTTTCTTAGTACAATAATGCATTTTCTCGTGAATAGATGAATTAACTAAATTAACGCATAGACTGCATTTCGTTCTGTGGAAAAAGAAATTTGTTTTTGACTCCTCCGATTGAGCCTCAGATATCCAGAAATTGTATTATCTAAGGTACAAAGATCATCAAATTATAATAATATTCCGAGGCTCTGCTCTAATTCTTGTTTCGGAGCTAACAACGCCATTTACAACCATGGTGCAAAGATCTCACCTTCATGCACCAAGATAACGTCCCGTCTATTATTCATGGATGTATCAAGCAAAAATACATTTTCCAGTCCTCTGTTACCATTCTTTACTATTTTGCAATGAGCTCTCTGCAGTAAAGAACACATTTTACTCAAAGTTGCATTTAAAGGGCAATCTACAAACATATAGTAACATTTGTTTGAAATACGAAGATCTTATGGGCACACATTTTAAGCATTTAAATTTGGACCGAAAACAATTTTTAAAGCTCTTAGCAAAAGTAACTGTCTGCAAGTACGTCATTTTTCACTACAATTGCAAAATTAGTTCATAAAGGTTTGCGCTACACGAGTTAATTCTGCTATTGTGCACGTAGTAGACAGTAGTATTTTGCACTTCTTGTTGACCAAACTTTTGATTTCAGCTATAAAAAACAGACTGCTTTATTTTGCGCTACCTTAAAAGGAAGGATGACGTCTTTTGTATACAGGAGAGTCCCAGAGTTTGTTGATTGCTACAACAATACGGGGGCAGTTATAGTTTCTTTATCCCAGACATTTTAAAAACTGTGAACGCCTAATAATGACTGTTGTGGTCAAGGGAATGATGTCTGGGAAACACAAAAGTGTGCAAATGCCGTTTTAGCAGTCAACCTGTTTACACTCTTCGTGCCATAGCCCTAATATTTGTAGAGCCTACCGTTATGCATAGTCGTGAACAGCAATGGTATACCTTTATCGGGTGTTGTCCATACTGTGTGTACTATCTCTTCTCTTGCAGTTTCAAGCAAAATGCAAAGGAACAATAGATCTTCAGTTCATAGACGGATAGACCAAATTACCACTGTTCGTCCTTTTATAGATAATATTCTGCTTATAATAATATGATTATAATAGCTTATAGCTTATAGCACTTCACATTATGCCAAAGCCACAACAAATGTCAATGGTGCCATCGAGTTCATATCTTTTTTTTCATTTCATTGTCAGCTAAACATTTTTGTGGCCATTGATAAAAAACCCTAATATTTTAAAAAGAGAAGCTACAATAGATGCGAAAGTCTCCAATCTCCACAGTTTTAATGCAGGAGCTACAACTCCTCTAAGACTCTGTTTGCAGCCACGGCAATAACCTATTCAGTGAATTCTCAACAGATTGGAAAAATACACTACGGGTAATATTAAAACACATGAGGTTGTTCCTAACACCAGGATCCAGGTTGGCTCTTGACGGACCTGCCGACAGTCATTTATATTTAATTTTCTTGCGTCTTTTATGGAGGACTTACATTGAGTCTATTGCCAATTTAGTTGCTATAAAGGTTGTTTTACTAGTCCATCCCAGGAGGATTTTACTCAAGAGACTAACGTATATTTACTAAAACACCCCAACTTATCAATTTATATGCTCCATCCAATCTTCTTAATCTGCTGGATTGTACACAACGTCGGATTTGTAATACTTTTGGCCATGACATAAGGCATGCTTCAGAAAAGATATTTTTAATAGCAAGAGAATGTATCAATTTTCGGTAACATGACTGTAATCTCTCATGAGTAAAAATTGTGCTGTTAAATGCTAAGGACTATGTCGTGATCCAAATCTCTACATTACTTACGTTGGTATAAGCAATGGTATTTCCTGTTCAGTTGAGGTAGTGTTGTATACAGTGGCGGGGTAAGACGGTTCGGGACTCCTACTTGTGATTCAACCAAAAAGAGGAGGACCCATTCACGACGATTACTACTGCTGTAAAACTGAACCGTAATTATTAGTAATTTTGTAGTCATTATTATTACGCTTTCAACTATTCTGATGGCGGAGAGATTAATCAAATCATTAAAGTTCAGTGTGCTTAGCATTTCATTTCAATATTTGTAAGAGTCTCTCTTGTTCCATGGAACTTCTGCCTTCTTACTTTATTTTTTGTTCCTTTTAACTTTGAAAATAATTACTCTCCAATGCAGTTTGATGCCATCATGGATAGACAGATACGTACTTCGATGTATGCATTTGTAATGTTGTTGGTATGCTTAAACATATTCAGAATCAACAGCATATTTAGTTTTATGCTTTTATTTTGGGATAAGCATTGTGCTCTACTTTGGTCTTTTCCACTGAAACCTGGACTAATTCAGAACAAATGTAGTCTTCCATTAATAGCTGTTCTTTGAATGCAATTATGACTGAGCTTTATTAAGTTGGGAAGAAAACCAAGCTTGTCTTGACTGCCCTTGTGATCTTGCAGAGCCGAGAATAATTTGGAAATGATGACTATTCGAAATTCTTCAGCTTTGAAAAGATATCTAGATGACAGTGCAGATTTGACTAATGAACTCTCTTCATCCAACTGAAATTATCTCTTTTGTTGTCGCTTAAAAGATGCTTATACTCTATGACTGCAGATTTATTAGAATGTTTCTCTTTTTTCTTTCTATTCAAATTCAGGCTGCTGCAATTTTACGAATCCAACGAGAGGTTTCAAAAACCGCACTGCACTGAATCTTCCTACTTCACCTATAGTATCTTGTTGCCGACTTTCCTCAGTTACTAATTCTTCCAGTGCTGAAACATTTTCGCGATACTATTTGTTGACACTACATACAGTATAATGGCAGTCTGACAATCTTGTGTCAGGTGAGGCTTTGCCATTAGGTAAGCTTTTCAAGAGCTTTGATGTACCTACCAACAATGGATTGATGAAGGAAGCTAGACATAAAGGCTTTACAGAAATTTTTTTTTCTGCAGCAGGACAAGGACTTTCTGTTGCACTTTTTCCAACAGAGCGAAAGTGCCATGTATAACTCATAATGACTAACGTTAAGCGTCTTACAAAGGATAGCCTGACAACCATTATATTTCTACTCATATTTGCTGGATTGTTGTATGAATGTGAATGTGTTTGCAATTTTGTTCCAAAGAATGTGCCATGTATAACTCATAATGACTAACGTTAAGCGTCTTACAAAGGATAGCCTGACAACCATTATATTTCTACTCATATTTGCTGGATTGTTGTATGAATGTGAATGTGTATGCAATTTTGTTCCAAAAAATAAAGAAACGTTTTAGTGATTTCCAATCCAGTATGGGGAATCATTGGTATGAACTTTATAAACCATACAACTAGAGCCAGACTGTAGAACATGCCGGATAATCACTGTCACCTTTTCCACAACTATTGAGAAGTACTCTGCCAATTTGATTTCATCGACAATCACAGACAATACGTTTGACTCAAGTTCAATCACCTATGCACAGATAGTTAACACAAACAAGATGTGTAAACATGTCCCACATATGTTGGCATATTTATTTATATTTTCAGCAATAAATATGCCATAATGGTTCAGTATTTCAACTATTCCAAGGTAATTGTTGTTGCGTGATGACGCCATCACTTCATCCTTTTGATGAAATAAAAGGTCACAAATACCAAAACATTTTACAATGCTGACTCTGTCTTAGCTTCTAGATAGTAAAATGGAAATTATACCAGGCTTGTTGCTCACTGGTTTTTTTCAACATCTTTGAATGAAGACATTGTTTCTTGTTTCACATCAGCATTTTATAGTTGGCTGTAAATATTTCTTTTACTGGCAAAGTCAGAGTTGCTGATACAAATGTTTTGGTCAGAATTTTACTTTTATTAAACCACAAGTTAACATTAACAACTTTGATAGCTTAAATATCTAAACTAAAAGTCCACAGTTTTAATCTGTCTAATGCGTTTTGTACTAACCTTTGATCTCTGATGGAATGGTTCTGTTGGTTACTAAAGTATTTGCGTTTCCATTTCTTCAGTCTAGGAGTACCTGCTTTCGTCAATCATAGCCCATTGCATTATTCCACCAACCTTGCCATACGTAACTTATATAGAAAAAGAAATGTGTTAGTAGGTGGTTTTGTAGATGGTTATAGCTAAAAGTAGGAACTATAGGTCAAAGCGATAAACCTTACAAAAGTTATTGCCTATCTTAACAACCTTATCTCCATTTCCATGATCAATGCTAATTCTTTGTCGTAGTCAGCGGTTCTAAACATATTTTGTCTGTTCTCTCAAGTATACGTTCCTAAAACGCTTAAATGAAACTACCTAAAAACTTGTCATGTGTGTTGCGTGCTAGTGAAGGCTGTCTACTTAAGACACTTTATTTGTCTACAAAAATTGTACATTGCCAAAGAACACGTTGGTTTCGCGTATCTTTGGAGACATTTACGTTATTGCCAGTAAGTTCTTAACTCATTCTGCAAACTGAATGAACTGAAGGCTCTCTTGATCTTAACATTGGTGCATACTTTAGTCTACCACTTCATGGAGGAAAATCGAAATCCTAGGAAGTTCTTCAGTTATGAAGATAATTGTACCAATGTTGGTTTTTTTCAATCAAATTAGAGGTAAGGAATTTAAAGCACACTTTGGCAATTGACGCATCTGTAGTGACATGTGAGGGAACGTTCTCTGTTGTGGTACTTACACATTATTTAGACATACGTTACACTATTTAGGAAATTCATAAGTCATAGCAGAAAATGGAATGTGGTATTTTTAGCATGTAAGAAAGATAAAACTGTTATGCTCTCATTGCCGAAAATGTCTAAAAAATTCAAGGCGAGAAGTCAAATGTTAGTCATGTCAGTCAGTCTTCAAAAATATATATTGGGCAAAGGTTGGACTAGTGGACATCCAAATGAGCTACTACAAATTCAGTCCATAAATAGAAATGAAGCAAAATGGAATGTAACTATAATATAAATAATTCATGATGGACCTTCTTTACTCCAACCAAATAATGAATTTACGTTCCTTATGTAACGCTACGTTTTCATTACTACTTAATATTTTCCACATTTTTGGAATTCTTTATTTATAATAAGAACATATCTTACGTTACTAGGCCCTGCTGGTTATGCACAGTGCACATTTACTTCAATCAGGGGTAAATTACAAACGAATTACTACGTTATTGTTAAAATGCTTCTGCAAAACATCGCGGTACGCATATTTGAAATTTATCAAACCCACTTAAGAGCAGCCATTCTAATATGCTATCACTATTAATGGTTACCATAGACATAAGCATGCTTACCTCCAATTATACCATTCAAAGCTTCGAATTTTCTACCCTGGCTAAAGATCCGCTTCAAGGTAAAAGAGACACCGCTAATTTTAGGATGAAAATAAAACGGCTTAGGGCATCGTAAATTGGTTTTTGTTTGTCATGTTAGGGTAGTCAGCAAAGCTGTGCAGTGATTCTTAAAGAAAAACTTTGCGGAATATTCTTTATACAATATATTGTGGAAGGAGTCACATCCTCTAACCACTGATGATTAAAGGATTTTGTGCTAAATTAAATCCTTCTTTTTGTAATACCACAATTCTTTCATGTGACAGTTTTTATAAATCGATTATCGATCCATCTTGTTTTGAAACCTTTTTTTGGAAATACAGTTGACTCCACCATGTTTAATATTCTTTGCCATGCAATTAGCCTTTCTTATTGCTATCTCATATTTACAAGTTAGTAACCGATGACCTAATCAACATGAAGCACTGCTGCAAAGGTTTTTAGAGAGTTCAATTGATAGTGATCCGTTAAGCTTATCTGACCAACAACAGTTTCAAGTAAGAAATCATTCTCAAACTTAAAAACAACTTATCGAATTCCAGTGTATTTTAAAAGTATATCTTAAAGCAGAAGTTAATCAAATGATTTTAACTCGTTAAATATATTTGTAGTTTTAAACTCACCCATCATGGTCTTTAAACTTTTGAGTGATCACAAAACAAACTCTGCTTTCATCCTAAATTGCAAGTAGTATTGCACAATGACTGAAAAACTGTGAAATTTGCCAGCTGTCTTGTGCTTTCTCTAGAGTCGCGTAAAAAGTGCTGATTAGTTTCACAGAAACGAGACTACTACTAAAAATTGCGAGGGCGGTAGCTGACATCTGATAACTTTATATTGCCATTTTAGCAATATAAACACATGGCATCGAATTGGCAGAATAACCAATCATAGCAGTTGGTAAGGCTTTTGATTATTATCATTTTTATGGATTCAAATACTGTCATAAACCATGACAAACAACCTGCTTAAGCCATCACCTTTTAATACGCAAAATTCTCATATGGACTCAACAATTTTTTGTTTGAAACTCTGTAATTAAAAATAATAGCAGAGCGAGGACTCGCTGTCTACGATTCTGACTTTTTGAGCACCAAGGTTTATTTTATAATTATTTCTACTTGCTCAGTTAGAACTCAGATATTCATACGCGACTGTACGTATCTGAAAATCATATAACGTATCCAACTATTTTCAGATGAGCTTACAAATCCAAAAATCAAACATTCATTGATTAAGTTAGTTGTGACATTTATTATATTACATCATCAAGTATCAAAGACTAGAATGATGAGATGGTCGAGAAATACGTTTCCAGCTGTACAGAGAATGTTGAGCAAGACAAAATTGTGTTGTCAACTTTCGCAATAATTCTCTTTGGATTGGATTTGGAGAAGATTTCTGCTTGTGACCTCATTAAAAATTCTTACTTTTATCAGTAGTGTAAACATGGACAGAACTCTGCAAATATGGTTAGCAATTGGTGAATACTGAGATATGACTTCTTATTAAAGTTTGCAAGTAACAGCAACTGATACTCACTGACCTAGCACGTACTATTGACGGCATAGGTGTTCCTTGATTGAATTCAGGAACCTACTAAACAGAACTTACGATATAGTAGTGGGTGAAACCTTAATAATGAAAGTTACAAATTTTCTTGTTTTTCTCGTTTTACTACGAAAATATACCTAACAATAAAAAGAAGAATAGAAAGGGATAAAGTGCTAAACCAGAACGGTTTAACACCGGTTTGAATTCTACAGATGCTCTAAATGACAGAGGCAATTGCTCATCACTTTCGAGAACTATATATGTGTTTATATATTATAATGTGACTCTGTCGCAAGAAGGATTGGACAAACTAGGAGTTCTGCTTTTCTAGTAAGTTATGTCATCCGATGTTTAAGACTGAATTTTTGAAGTACAGGTTAGGAAAAAGCAATGTTAAAGACTGTTTGTAAAGAACATTGAATGAAATTCTGCTTTGCAATGCAAAAATAACAAACAGAAAACCATTGAGGGAGTTTCTACAAACGCTAAACAATTTTTGTAAAGACTGCAACTTTCCACAAGTTACAGCTGCTCAATTCTCGGATCAGGGTACAGGTGATCCTTGATCGGTATTATTTTCAAATAATATTTGGCAATACTTCTCGTAAAAAAAGACTTGATCTTTAGATTGGCTGGCTCTCACAACAGCGACGAATCATTTCAAATCTTACAACTTAGTTTACAAGCCTACTACTGCTGCCACTGGGGCAACTGCCAAAGAAGTACTTTCTACAGCAGAAAGTAATGAGAATATATCAGCAGCGTTCTCCCAAAGTTCAAAATATTTATCCTGTGACCATAATCTGCATCTGTGCTTGAATAGTCATCTCGAGGATCAACAAGCAGTAATTGCAAGAAGGATGAATATTTCAAAAGAGCATGCAAAAGTAGTCAGCCGACAACGGGCCTGAATTGTCAAACACTGGCTACAGTGAAATCAGCCGTTGTGAAAGCACTTAGTTAAGCCAGTACACATATTTGATCAATGAACAAAATGTTAATAGTTGATTCTGCAGGTAATGACAACTTCATCCACCAGATCGTAGTACAATACTTTGTACATACAAACAATTGTAAACAACAATTCTACTTCAGCATCACTTAATCTATTATGAATCTAAGGTACCAAGTAACTAAGCTAGAAGAATCTACTTGCTTGTACGCCCTCGCCTTGTTTGGAATTCCTCTGCCTTCCACTATCAGTGAATGTATAAGTTATCAGTGCAGCAAATATATAACATTAATGTTTGCAATGTAACATGTCAATGGGCAAATGTTATCTCCGAATGGATGCTTCAGATCATTTATAACCAGAGATAAACCCAATACAGGGGAATTTAAATTTAAATGTGTTGTCCCATGTTGTTTAGAAGTAACCAGGCAATCAGTATTTCAGTGCATTGTGAGATTAGCTCCATCTTTGGCGACATTAATAGTATTTCATAATAAGGTTGGAGCGATCAGTTAGTTTACTGTTAGAAACTGTTGACAATACTACTGGGATACTGAAATAAAGACATTGTGATAGTTCTTAAATCGGATCTAAAGTATAACTAACAATTGAAATCCATCAGCTACAGTGGTAAAAGTAAATATGGCTGAAAGTTGATGAAATCTCGGTGGAATCTAACTGACTTGTCAATCCTTAAAATGATATTATCATGACTGTATCATCGCATGGCATACCGTATGTAAGGTTCGGCAAGTTTGTTGTGATTTCGACAAGTTTTACATTTTAAGCGATACAATAGAATAAAAGCACAGAATGTATTGTTGTACACGACCGAACAGCAAATATCGTAGCTGCACATGGTATGTTCAAGTTTGGATTATAACTCCAAACACCAGGAACCGCAATTATAAGCTTTTCTGTACATGATTAGGTGAGACCATCAACATCTTGCAATTAATTAAGGGCATCAAGCAGTCCGAGGAGTACATCTAATAGAAAGAGACAGTTCCAACAAATTGAGTACTTAATGAAACATAAAACGAGTTTACATGATCATAAAAAATATTGTTAACCCTTAAAGGTAATTTCTGTTTTCGATTGCACATGGGAAGTTTCACGATCACTTTATGGATGCAAGCCAGTCCAAACAATTGTTATTTGTGCAATAGAGCCATGTGTTGAAACCATCGTACCTTGGTGTTTGGCAGTTGTGGTCCATGGTGCCAAACTGACAAAAGATGTTGGAAAGTCCTATTAAATCAGTACAAAGAATGCCAAAACGTAGAACATTTTTACTTTGCACTGCCGCATGTGAGTTGTGTCACCGCCGGTTTAAAATGCAAACATCACCAATGTTTATTATCACACCAAACTTCGTTTTCAACGTAAAGCTTTCCTGGATCCAGGAACTTAAAGTGCATAAGCTCATTCTAATAATCTCCATCTTAACAATCTGTAAAATACCTGCTCACTCTCCTTGTTGTTTTAATGATGGTAGCAACGATAGTTGCAGGACTTAAAAAACGATAAAAAAGATGTGGCAGTAGTAAAGCGTGGGAGAACGGGAGAGTAATAGCAATATTTAAAACTGGAATGTAGACAATGATCAGCCAGTCTCGGTCATAATTTGACTGACCAAGGTGTGTGAAAAAAATGTTCTCCATGCTTTAGAAAAAGGTAATTCATAAGCTTCACTCAGGTTTTAGACGTTGTCACTCAACAGTAACATCACTAATTGATCTACTAAACTCTGTTTAAGAAGATAAGGATAAAAGCTTCAAAATAAGATGATCTTTTAATGCTACAATATTCTTGTGCTTGGGTGATAATAGATGTTAATAGGAGCATTAATAGCGATCTTTTGTCTGTACAGCTTTAATGGGTACCAATACATCAAAGAATCCACTTAAACACGTTGTCTGATTCAATATTCAGTGTTCAATACTATAAAGAGTGAAGCCCCATCTTACATCATCGAATTATTCCGATCCATGTCTTTATATGTATTATATGTCTTTGCACTGCTGAAAATTGAGAGCTAAATACATCCACTCGACATGAGGTCTAATCCAGCACTACAAGACATTCCATCAATCGCCTATCATCACTAACATCACTTCCCCTCGAAAACGAAGCACTATCCAAAAATAGCTTTCCAATTAGCCAGATTGAATATCTGGCCATCTACTGTGAATACCAATTGTTCTAAAAGCCTTTTGACAATGTTGACTTTCTGATCAAATCTAGGGGATAGACGCTAATGCGGTGTAAAATGTTTGGGATATACAGCCAAAGGACACGGCAAAGAAAAGGGAGCATAAGGTATAACGTCATTCCAATCGTTAGGTAATGTGGTGAAACACCGTGAAAATTTGGGTGCCTGTTGATGTTGTAAACGGCTTCGCTCAAACTGGTTGACCACCTTGAGCCTTCCAAGGCCATTGTGCATAGTCAATCTTTTAAAGTTCGGTGAATTCTTTCAGTCACACCATTTCCTCGTGGGTGATACACAGTCGTAGTACTTAAAGACTTTTGAAGTTCTGTAAAAATCTAAGATGTGAAATTCCGGCCATTATCACATTGAATGACACGTGGTGGGCCAAACAAATGAAGCCATTTTTCCTTGAAAATTTTAGCAATTTTACTTGCACTGATATCTGCGGTAGGCACTGCTACCAAATACTTTGTGGCATGGTCGATCATTGTAACGAGTAAACGATTAGAATTAGGCGAGGTAGGCAAGGGCCCGACAATGTCAATCGAAACAAATTCCCGAGGGTGAACAGTGGATAGGTCAGGCAGATGGCCCTGCAAGTGCCGATTTGTTGATTTCGTTTTTGCTTGTTTGCAGATCTTGCATTTGTTAGTCACTGCTACCATATGTGATCTCATGTGTGTGGCCCAATATCCAGCATCTAGCAAGGCCTTCCAAACCTTATTCGTGCTAAAGTGGTCAGAATTATGATATTGAGCGATTATTTCATCCGTCAGGTTTTCAGAAGTTGAAGTTGGGACAGGCACCATATTCTTATTGACTATGACATTGTCCTTCCCGGGTACATGCTTAACACAAAAATCATAATCGCTCATTTCCATCAGATGGCGAGCATGCCTGCCATAAGCAGGAGGCTTTTTTTCGAGCATACAAAGCAGGGGCTCAGGATCCTTTAAAACGTGTCCCAAATGACATGTCGAAAATGTTTGAGTACATTCGCAAGGGAGGAAAATTCTCTGTCAGTAGCGGAATAATTTCGTTCAGTGAAAAAAGTTCTGCTGAAGAAACCCAAAGCCAAAACCCGAAACCCCCATGACCATGTCGCTTGCATCGACATGGAGATTGAAACATTTGGTATAATCAGGGAACTTAAGAACGTGGTCTTGAATTAAGTCGTAAGCGCTCTGACATTCCTGGGTCCAGATAAATTTACCTTATGCGCTCTTAGGCGTAAAAATATGTTTCATCCTATTGGCGAGCATAGGTATTTATCTTGTCAGGTAATTCACAAAACCAACATATCTGTCTGTATCTCTTTGAGTTTTTGGTACAGCCATAGATTTGAGAGTTTCAATCCTTTCTTTGTCGCGTGACATACCAGAACTAGAAATCACATATCCAAGGTAATTGACGGACTCTGCACCAAACATGCATTTTGACGGTTGTAATAGTAAATTGTGCTCCTTAAGCCTCTCCAGAACAGCCTCCAAGGCTTTCAGATGCTGCTCAAATTCGCTGGAAGCAATAAGAATGTCATCCAAGTATGGCACTGCTGACAAACCAACTATCACAATGTTCTTCATGCGCTGAAATGAGGAGGGTGCGTTATTATTATTATTACTATTACTATTATTATTATTATTATTATCATCATCATTATTATTATTATTAAATCTGTACTT
The DNA here is from genome assembly GCA_024741275.1 of Chironex yamaguchii. Taxonomy (NCBI): domain Eukaryota; kingdom Metazoa; phylum Cnidaria; class Cubozoa; order Chirodropida; family Chirodropidae; genus Chironex; species Chironex yamaguchii. The sequence goes on along the minus strand of JANTCA010082961.1, from coordinate 61 downwards.
GACATGAAATGCCACAATTATTTTCGAAGATGGCTAGAAATTCCACCCAGTGGTACTCTTG
>JANTCA010082950.1:0-14372 GCA_024741275.1 Chironex yamaguchii | reverse complement strand
AAAATCCTCTAGAATAGTATTGGATATATACATAGACACACACACACACACACATATATATATATTTGCTAAGAGTGAAGCATTACCACAATAGCTGCACTAAGTGGGAGCCAACAGGGCTCAAACTGGTAACCCTCAGACTCAAAAGCCGATACTCAAACCTCCGTGCCATCACGGCACAAGGGTTTGGTGAAGGACTTTGAAAGTCCTTGGTATTATGAGATGAAACCCAGTGGTGGGTAAAGGAAAATTCATTAATTTTTTCAGTGTTTCGGCTTAAGCCTTTATCAGTGTCAGATATATGTAGTATCTCGAAAGACACAGTGCTTTTCATATATTTGTCAAGAGTGGAACATTACTACAATAACTCAAATAAGTGGGTGCTGACTGGGCTCAAACTGCTAACCCTCGGACTCAAAAGCCAAGTCTCCTTATCCATAAACCTTGCACAAGATAGTGTCTGGGTTGCTTTCCAGTTTGGCATCCTTTTGCATTGGTCATTGACTATATTTTCATCATCGATTTATTTCTCTGTTCTACCTTGCTTTGTGTCTTACCATTAAACTTATTGTAGACTTTATTTTGATCACTATCAAACAATCTGTCTATCCTATACTGCTCTATCCTTTGTTCGTATCTGGTGATTTTAGCAGCTTTGGCAAGGATTCTTTGCTTCATTTCTTCAATCACAGTTGTAAATCCTCTTTGTTCTACTCAGTATTTTTCCTTCACCAATTTCACTTTGACTTCTCTGTGCTCATGAACCTCTCCTTTTTTCAATCTTTCCAGAAAGGTAACATTTCAAGTGTTTTATATCACCTTCAATGTGTCTCTTCCACCAAAATTGCTTTTTCTTTCTACCTTATACAGTTTCAGACCTAGTCAGTCTGCTACCCACAGAGTCCCAGCTTTGATAAGCTGTTTGTTTGGGTTATATTTGATGCTTCAATTAGCTCAATGACCATGTTTACTCTAACCGTGAGTCTACTGAGACTCAGCGCAAAACTGCACGAGAGGAAATTTTTCTTTCCTTAATAGTGGTGCAATATTGAACTGTCAAAACTTGCACCTACCCTGTTGCTGGCACAAAACTATGCCGGTAATGTATCTTTTCAAAAATTATAAATTATGCATTTCTGCATAAGCCACAATTACTTGTAAAATAAAGTAATTGAAAGAAGAATAAATTTATGTCATAACTACCAGCAATTGTCTCAAAATACAGGGAGTAATCGGTTGTGGGATACACTTTTAAAGCTCGATTGAAACGTAAACAAACCCACACGGAGATGACAACAATGAGCTGTCAATCGAAGGTATTTAGGGTACATTTTATAAGGAAAACATCAACAAAAATACAAGGATGTTTACCTTTGTTAACTGAGCTCAGGAAACAACAGATGTTGAATTTAAAACAGGTAAGTATGATGCAAAACTGGCATCTTATGTTGCTGGAATCAAGATTAGCAATGTTGACATTGCTGTTTATCAAGAAATGGATTTTTCAGACCTAATTTGTGATTTTTCTGTATTCTACTCATAGACGTTTCTAGGCTATTAATAAATGTTCTCCCATAGTAAAATAAGGTACATTCTTTGAGTATAAACTGACTTGTATGGTCACTTACTTCACCAGGGCAATGTTTAATTCAATTGTAAAGTGTGCTTGGCCTTACTGTAATTAAAAAGATGTTGTCTATGCTTATTCAATAATCCTTATGATAGTAAAATAACTATGGAAGCTTCAGATAACGATTCTTGTTTTCCATAGCAAATGACTATTTCACCACTATGTGTTTATTTGTGATCTTTGTATTACTTGGATTAAGTCTGTACCTGACATCAAATGCCACAATTGTTTTTGAACATGGCTAGAAATTCTACCCAGTGGTACTCTTAATATTGCTTTTATGAACAAGTCAAAGTTTGGCCTTAATTTAGACAATATATTGGGCATATCAGTATCTTTAAAATACTAAATCAGTAATCAAAGAATTTTGTAATCAGAGAGAATCTAATGTTCTCAAAACTCAACATCACAAGCTTTAGTTATTAAGGCAATGATCAATCTTTGTGCTTGTTACTATTTATCTGTTTGGCATAAGAAGTTTATTACTTAGTAACATCTATAATCCCACTATTCAATACTTCAACAAGTCTTCCTATATCAAAAAATCTTTTTCAAAGACTTTGTTTTCTGGATATATTGGAACATCGAAAGATATAAACATAAATGTGTTATTAAAATGATCAGCTGTATAATAAGATCTAAATATTTTCTTTTCTATCAATGCGTTAAGGACGAGACTGATCACGAACTATTATTAGCACTACAACATAGTAACCAGCAACTTTATTCATGCACCCTAATCTTGGCAACTGAAAAACCCAATTGTATACATCAATAATGAAAATCTCAGAAAAATGACTGTATTGTACAAAAGAGTTTTGAAGCTCATTACCTTCCCTGCATCTTCATATGATGGTTGAAAAGACCCTACATAAACCAAAAAATAGCCAAAATCATTTTTAAAATAACCAAAATTCATGATTACATTGTTAAGGTCGTTCAAGAAGTATTGGTGAACATTGAGGAGAAATTGACTTATAACATCAATAATCATTACATTTTGTCACAATTAACTGCCAACATCATTGGGTTGGCTGGAGACACAACAAAACTTGATCCTTCACTACATTTGGGGTGACAGGTTGAATATTTGTTTACCAGAAGTTCACAAAACCAACGTTTATGTCTAAAAGCAATCTAATTTCTAACGTTAATTGCACAGATTCGAAAAAACTGGATTCCAGTCGCCAATTTTCACAAAGATCATTGTTTAGGTAAAATAAACTTGAAGTTACATTGTTGATTCAATGCGAGGACCTCTAATAGCTGATAGCAATAAAACTATATTAATGGGATGGATAAAAGTACGACTGGAAGAACAAAGTCAGACAACAATCAAAGGAACACGATTTGTAATTTATCAAAATAGTCTACGCTGGCATTACTATATGATCTATAACATCCTTAGCACTCTTGTAAGTAAATCTGTAACAAGGCCTTGAACAACAAGGCAATTCAATACTTGAACAAGTCTTCCTAGATCAAAAAATCTTTTTCAAAGACCCTCTAAAAGCTGATGGCAATAAAAACTATATAAATGGGGGCGGGGATGGATAAAAGTACGACTGGAAGAACAAAGTCAGACAACAATCAAAGGAACACGATTTGTAATTTATCAAAATAGTCTACGTTGGCATTACTATATGATCTATAACATCCTTACCACTCTTGTTAGTAAATCTGAAACAAGGCCTTGTAAGCTGGTTTACAATAGGATTGCCAAAATGATAGAGAATGTTTCACAAGGCTAGGTAGAAGGTTTCCAATTTGTGTATCTGCTAATATGTTGTCATAAAATTGAAATGGTAACGTGTCGCAGGTATGTTGTCCTGAACTAGACAAAGCCTAGAGCCTAACCTGGAAATTTTTCTCGCACCTGATGTCTTCGGTCTCTACAGTGCCAACCAAAGTACCAACATTCATGTTGCTACAGACTTCTTACTAAGTAATCAACTACTCATTTAAAGAAAAAAAAGAACACAATACCTTTCTGGGGAAGAGCTCTCACGAGTTTCACTGATGTGTCAAACTGTTCTTCGAGACTTCGGAGAGTGGCCATTAGGGCTCAAAGTTCAAGATAACTGCACATTAACCAAATCCAAATTTAATCCAGCTTAACGGAAGATTAGTAAATTCTCACTACAACTACAATCGATAAACAAAAAATACCAGGATTTCATCTCCGTAACTGACACAGTTTACGTTCACTTCCAGAACGATTAGGTACAAGACCGCTCGACTAGCAAGAACAAAACTTTGTTTATGCTAAATCCAGAGAAATATATCGTCTGCGCATGCTTACAGAATGATCATGTCTGCAAGAGTGAAAAACCTGGGTACAAGTTTGCACGAAAGAGTGGTCCTGGCATGGGCACGGATCTGATGATCAGTTTGTTTTGGTAAATGATAAAAATGCACTGAAGGCGCTAGATCTCTATCTCCTTGTGATTTGCTTAGCGATAACTGAGGCAAATTCTTTTATGGCGGTCGTCTTGAATGGTAGCAAAAAGGTAGCATAGTATGGGAACTGCATAGGAATGTATGACCAGCACCGTCCATATTGAGGAAACCTTATACTGCAGTCTAGGGAGTAACAAATTATTGGGTGTATCAGAACTACTGGGGGATGTCGAAAATATTAATAGTCTGAAGGGTTTAAATATCTGTAATGGGGATTAGTAAACATTTATTTTTAAGGAAATGCAACTTTATGTGTAACGACCATAGATATGAGAGGACTAGATCCACTACTTTTTAAATATCACCATAGAAGTAGAGTGTTCATCATGGAAAACAAAGATGGCCCCTTCTCAGCAGAGAGTTGCTAGCTTTGATGTGACCTTTACAGGATTGCTGCCCATGTACAGCACAAGAAATACATTTGGAGAATAGGAAAAGTCATAAATGGAACAGAGTCACGTTCCTTTTACCACAAGTGACAAACAAATTTGATTGTCTCTTCACTTGGAACGTTCCAAATCTGTAGAATTTCTCGAAAGTAAACGTTTCTAAAATACTAGCTCGCTACTTACTTCACTAGTCGCGATAAAACTGGAACCCGAAATCGTGTTTGATTTTAATGTTTCTAATTTTATTCGCAGAAAGCTTCAACACAAAAAAGTAAAACCACTTAAACATCTACACTTTGTAGGGTACGTATTTGGGAAACACAAAGTCAACTTCCGGACTCCTATTTCGTCTATTACTATATAACTGTAGCCTCTTTAATGGTCAGAGATTGATAAATATGTAAAAAGACCCGATTTTATTTGGTACCGATTATACGATATGATGTTTATAAAAGGACGATCAAAACAGTTAGGCATTAATTTTAGTAAGTTAACCAGTAGATCGACATCGACACATAATAAAGAAGCTTCCAAATTATCATTCCATGTCCTAAGATTGACTTATGACAAAACAAGGTACCAATAAAGTGTTAAATGTCAACGAGCATCAGTGATCAAATAGTGATTGTTTTGTATAGCAATACTGTCTAAGGGGACACATTTCCATCATATCTTTAATGGCTTGCTAACATAAGGCACTTACTTCATCTTGTCAATCTCTAGGTTATCTCTTGTTTAGATGAAAATGTCGACCAGAAGACTAACCTAGCAATTCTTGAATTTATAGACTCAAAGGAAGGCATAGATACAGGAGCTTTATCATGTCATGAGTCATAAGCTTCTTCTGAGCTACATTTCGAGTGATACTTCTCCCATCGTCAGGCTGCCAGAAGTGACTTTTTACATGTGCTTAATGCTCTCCGTTATCAAAACACCAGTAAAAGGCCTTCCTAAAAGTGAAGCGGACACCATCCGAGCCAAGATTAGTCTTACTCTTCAATCATCCAAGCCACCCAGTGACAATCACACAAGACAGGAACGATGTGCAATCAAGAGCCTAAAAGATACAACTCAATCTCCATCCTTCCAGCTGACAAAAGACGTTCCACTGCCATCCTTAACTAAGTTGACAACATACAACAATACCATGAACACCTTAGCAATGGACCCTACATAAAAGTCAATCGTAACTCAATAAAAATGCAGTCAAGACCAAAGTAACCAAAATACTCATTTCATTGCTGAGAAAAAATCTCCTTGAAAATCCTCTCTACAACGAATTAAAGCCCTAAGACTCACCTTTACCACGGTTCTATGGACTGCCAAAAGTTCGCAAGCCAAACGTACCGACACGCTCACTTATGTCCTAAGACCCCTACACCAACTCTCCCGATTCATAGCTAACCTTCTATCTCCATATACAAAGATAAAGTCACACCATTTCAAAAACAACAGACGATTTTGCCAACTTCTTCAACCAACAAAGGATCTAGCCAGATGAAATCATGGTCTCCTTTGATGTCACATTACTCTACACAAGCGTTCCCATGGATGATACCGTGCACACTGTTAAAGACTCGCTTGAAAACGATACGTCATTGTCAGCAAGGACCAGAGGCTCTGGACGCTTAATGATGCGACGGGGACAGAAACCACAGAAAGGGCACCCCATGGTGTCCAAATTGGCTGTTGAAACAAACCAGGAATGGTTGTTTACCATACGCCTATTGTGCTAAACATCTCCTTGGAACATAGTGTGGTCCTGATCTTGAGAGCATAAGAAATCGTCCATCAGTGTGATTGCGGATGAGAAACAACTCGCTTCCAATGTCTGATAAATGCAAAACATTTCGATTCCATGCTCTCAGTATTACTAAATAGCATGGAAGATGTACAAATGAGCACAAAGTTTCGATTCGAAAGCATATTTAGTGAGGCATTCGTTACAGGTAGCTAGGATATTTACGTACTTTTCTTATTATACGTTTTTCACTTGCTTTCTGTATGTTATTACTTGGAAGATACTGGAGTAATTTTTAAACACTGGAAAGACTTGAAAAACATGGTTTTCGAAATTTCAGTTTTCACCAGGGCTCAGTAAAAAACATTAAGACGAAAGAAACTCATAAGAAGTTAATCTGCAAGCACTCAAACTCTAATAATTTTAAGAAACTGTCGATACTGCCTCATAAGAAAATTTGTACATTATAGGAATACATAACAACTTTAAGCAAGCGCGTCGAATATGAATATTGTACCGTGTAAAAACGTCTTAAATGAAAATTGTCCTGAACCCCTTGAAAGAAAGAATGGAACAGGCGTGGCGAGCCAACATTAAGCTTGAGAGAGAACTGGTCAAACTTTGTCGGTGGCAAACTAAAATCTATTCAGCATGATCATGAAGGTTAAAGAGAAGATGATAAACGAGAGTTATATATTTCCAATTGCTTTGCGAATTCATTTTCAATTTCCATCAAGATGTAAATTATTGACATTCCTCTTGCATGTTAGTTTCAAGAGACACTCAAAACCCAGACATTATTGGCATCTAGACATTTATATAAAATTTATTATGCAGCATTAAAATTTTTCCGAACCCAATTTTTGAGAAAGGGCACATGGCTGCCCCCGCACTGCCCCCGCATCACTTGGGTAACGGGGGCCGCCGCCCCCGTGGCTCCGGCGCTACTGTCAAGGACCACTCTGCATCCCTCAGATATCCTGATCTTATTACAAACAGTTCTCTCAAACACATGCTTGGAGAGCCTTATACAGAACTGTCAAGCCTACTCATAAAGTAGAAACAGAGCATGTTAAGCGAATAACTTTGCCTTATGTCAAGAACACCTATCAACACATAAGAAAATCTCTTAAACAACACAACATCCAATGTTCCTTCTTCACCACATCCACTTTAAGGAAAATGATTTCAAAGCTAAAGGATCCAGTCCCTCTTGAGGCGAGAAACAATATGGCGTACAAACTCGACCGTAAGGACTGTACTGTAGCCTACATTGGCAAATCAAAGCTTTCCTTGAGTCAGAGGGAAAAGGAGCACAAAAGAGAAGTTGGAAATGGTGACATCAATAGCCACAAAATTGCCGAACACTGCTGGAAACATAATTATTCCTTTTATTGGGAAAGCAAACAAATTCTAGATAAGGAGAGCAACACAGTAGCAAGGAAAATAAAAAACAATAACAATCCATTCCCTACAGCATAACAGCCACATTAACAGCAGATCTTACACCCTTCCAGAAATATGGCTTCCAGCACTAGCAAAAGAAACACAACAAGCACAAAACAGGTATGGCGCCACTCCTCAAAGCATTTCGATTCTGTCACCACGGATCTCCGCAGTGAGGAAACATAAGCACCTGTACAAAGTGACTTCTAGCAGCCTGAAGATGAGAGAAGCATCTCTCGAAACGTAGCTCAGAAAAAGCTTACGACTCATCGCATGATAAAGCTCCTATATCTACAGAAGTCTCACGTTACATAGAAATAACAACGTAAAGACCCCTTCCAGGACTTTGTAAAATTCAGGCACCTGTCTCCCTTCCGTGTTTAGGTAACTGTGTCCCATATCCACGCCATAACATATCAAATGAAAAAGTAAATAGTCCCCCGAATTTTACCCAAAGTCAATTATCTCCCCAATTGTTTAGCTTCATAAAATGTTTTGCTTTATGTGCTATTTCTATGGATAGATACTGAGAAGTTTTGTAAACTTATTTAGTCTAATTGCCAACATAACTGTGATTGCTCTTACTCTATCCTCCCTTGATGATTGATGTTAAGCAATATTCCAACCCTAAAGAACTGAAAAATGAAAGCCATTTTCAAATCTAGTTATCCCTACCTTTTAAAAAGTTTAATTCATATTTAAAAACAATTTAGGGAGATATTAAAATCCGCTGATTTTTAGCGAGTAACAATACGCTGCTCCTTCTCAATGAGTATTCTCCTTGAAAAATTGCGACATTGTGCTAAAAACGCACTCAAAAGCTTTTAATTATGTTTTAAAACAATGTCGCAAATTTTAAAGGCGCTTTTCACGTTTTGTGCCCATAAATGATTGTTCATTGAGAAATGCAGGTGCACTGGGAATGATGGGTTAGTTTGGCTTAAAAAGATAATAATTGAAACTTATAAGGGAATTGATTTCGCATACAATTGTCCCTTCGACGTTGTATATGAACGGTGCTAGTAGTTTGAAACAACAACATTGAATTTGTGGCGAGGAGGGGGCAGGCATATTAAGGAAATAAGTGGGAATAAGTTCAATTCCAATATATTCTGTCCAACATAGTAGAGCGAGGATTGAGCACACAAAACAAGACTCTAAAACCAGCTTCAATTAACACCATTGAGGAAATTTATTGAAAAAGCATACCCATTTAGGTGTAATCCTGTTCGTAGGCTTTATTAACTAAAAATTTACGAATTATTAATTATCGCCTTGAAAATTTGCGACATTTCGCTAAAAACATACTTAAAAGCTTTTTTCGTCTGACACTCTTCAGAGCATGAATCGTCAGAAAGAATACATGTTTCGTATAAATAGCTTGCAATATACCTATACTTTCCTGCCGGGTGATTTTCAAGTTTTGTACCACAAAAAGATTGTTCAATTATTGATTCATTGATACAGCATGTGTTGACACTATGTTTATCATAGTTTAATAATTAACGTAATCTTTTTGTCTGTGATAGGATTTTATTAATATTTTGATCCATTTACCATAAAATGTTTAAGGATACTTACAAGAGATATCTATGGTTTGAGTTTAAGTAGTGAATTTCATAACGACGTATTAGGGGAAGTTGGATGATACGAATACGATAGCACAGTTACCAAGTTTTAATGTATATACACTTGGTGTGTTTTGGAAGTAACACAACATTATTTATATTCCGTTAAACCCAAACGTCTAGTTGGTCCAAATCTTGTATAGTTCCAAGCGTTTATTACTATTGTAATTAATATTTGTGATAGGAATATCCTATACTTTATTGTCAATCACTTAAGCCTATTTATTTGTTCCTGATGATAAAAACACAATATCATTTAAATTAATGCATATACAGATTTTCCTCGAAATTTTACATGTTCATGTTCAAGTTCAAGTCGTTGCATTGAAAGTCAAGAGTTCGGTCACGTAGTTTATAGGGCATGGAAAAGAAAGAAAATTTGCGACTGTAAATACAATTTAGAAAAAAACTAGACATTGAGCCAAAAGTTCAACTTGATCGCTCTTATGTATAAACCCAAGTCGCTTAACTGATTAATTCCTGCACTCTTCTATTTTTAAGTATGAATATCGAGGGCTCTAGTCTCGTACCTGTCATATCTTTTAAACGTAATTTATTTAAAGTAATAAGACGAAAGTCTTACAGCAGGCTTACACTTCGAATTAACAGAACAATGCATTGGTTTGGAAATCTACCAAACTTTACAAGATAACTAACGATTATTTTTTATAAAATGACCAAAAAATCTGTTGGCAAGTCCAATGCTCTCGCGTAGAATATTAACTGAAATCACAAGTATCTTACTGAAAGGTAGCAGGCATCCTCCTAGTAAAGGCAACTCCCGAGACACTCACTACACACTTACTTTCGCTTTCATTTGGAGGGTTTCTTCTTATCTCTGTAAACAACTTTAAATCCATCGTCAGAAGCAAACAGCAAAATACGAAAACATTTGAGTTACCGTTGTACTCTAGACTAAAATTGTGTATAAAATGTCTCAAAATACTCATAACTCCTCATTGGTAAGACGAAAATTATTCCATGTTTTGTTAAAACTTCAGCAGTGACGTTTAATCGTCTTATATCAAATCGAAGTTCTAATCTATTTCCAGTTTAAATCGGATCTAAGACCAAATGAGCCACACCTATGGAAATCATCCAACCCGGTGCTTTATCCAGCCAGTAGCAATAGATGGTGACAGACACTTTCAAATGAACATGTTAGTCTGAAATGAAAAAGTTGACGTAAACTGTAATATCCGAATATTTTATTCTATGTTACAAAAACAACCCTTTTGATTGAATGAAATCTTTCGGATTGTTATAAATATCACTTAAATATACTTTAGACTCCACAAGGAAAAATTTAAACAGTACAGTAAGTTTCATGGTTCCTCATAGAATTAGACGTCGTGTCCTTAAGCCAAGAATAGAAAAAAAGTGATGATTGTGATCACCGGAGCGTCGCGTCTGGGTCTCAAGACTGCAAATCCGACTTATTTGCTACTGTGCTAAACAGCTCAGATAGGAATGGTCAAAATACTATCACTCATTGCACTGATATCACTGAGTATCTATCTATTGGGGTAAACGTAACCGTAAACAAAAGTAAATAAGCTGAATGTTGTAACGAAAGCCGTGCAAATATAAATTCCTAAGCAGTCGTCCAAGAATACAACGAGGCGCACCAATTTAACCCTGTTTTCATACAGCACACGCTTTTAAGCGCATTCTGTAAATAGTGAAGTGAAAAGCGCTGGAATGAGCACATTTTTTGGTGTTAAATCTGTGTTTTAGTGGATTTCCAAGACACTTTGTGGTTTTATTTTTGGCTAACCTGATACGAAGCTCTCTGGATGTTAATAGTTATGGCAAGAACGAAAAAGGCATCACGGAAGTGGCCTTTTCCCTTGTTAAGGGCGTGTGCTTTGTCAATGATGGTGTTGACTGCTTTTGTCTGATTGAAGTCTGAGAAGTAATTTTAAATCAAGTTCAATATTATGCTCTCTTACCTTTTTTCTTGCAACCTCTTCACTAACCAGCTTTTTAGCTTCTAAGTTTGTCAAGCAAAACTTGTCCTTGTCAGCTGGCCGCCAGTACTCCGCCCTCCAGCATTGCCTTCTTGTATGCCAAAAGCCTTCAATACTTTTCCTCTATCAATTTTTATTGGAATTAAATTATCCGTTTACAGTCAGTTTCAACACAATGCGCATTTACTTATCTTTACTACAGTGTTGGGTTCGTACCAAGAAGAAGGAAAGATTTGACGAAAACAAGGGAAGTCCTAGCAGATCACACGTGGTACTAGGAAGGAAGAATCAGAGGAATAGAAGAATGTTTACGATGAAGAGTAGACGGGATCCTGAAAGTACGTTTGCAGGAATTGTCCCAGCACATATGTTTTGAGGAATTCCGATTATTTCTAATTTCTCTGTAATTCCATGCAAGAAACATTGAACTCTTGTTATTTAAACATCAGAAGTAAAGTTATGATTATGACCATCGGGGTGTCGAACTCAGGTATCGCGACTTGAAGTCTGACACTGTATCTTTAATTTCATTTCTTTGAGGAATGTCTAAGTTAGCTTTAACGGAATTCCTTGATTTTCCAAGCTATGTTTACAAAGTCGCAGAAACTGGCATATCATTTTTGCTGTTGTTGTTGGAGACGTGAAGCAGATATTATTTAACTAGCAATAATATTAATTAAATGAGACAATCATGGCCAAAATATGGCATTAACTTATGTTAGAAAATAACCCACAATTAGGTTAGTAGTTATAAGTGCAAAAACCTTCTGGCACTGTCGAGTTAAACTCTCGTTTACACTACCCAACAATCACTAGTAATTTGAATAAGGCTAGACACACTTATTCAGTACTACTTTTTGGACACTTCATTAGACATTCAAATTGACAGGTCTATAAACCTAATTTACCCTTTTTGCAAATATATTCTGTTAGAAGTAAGTTAGTAGCATATGGCTAGCCTTATTTCAAACGACACATTTTTCACTGCGATCAATTTACACGAACCTTTTGAAAGCTACCCTCAAGCGTTAGTCAGGTGAAACTTCATTCAAATGGGAATTGTTTCGGTGACAGATGAGAAGAAAACATTTCAGTTTACTGAATAAAAGGCAGATAAGCTGGAATAATAACCGCAACCAAACGAACTAAACACAAACAATCCTCTACGGTCTTCGTAATCCCTGCGTGGAAGCTTGTGAGATTATGTGTTTACAATTGGAAAGTTGTCTTCTACTAAGAGACCGAGTCTATCAACCTCGACAGAGTTTACTTTGAACCTTCGAACATGAAGGTAAAGACGTTAACTTGAACGTGGTAGATAGCAATTAACGTAAACGATGGGAGCCCAAGGTGTTGGTTACTTCGTTCTTGCGGCTATTGTAGGACCATTAACTTTGATCCTCAATACTGTTGCTGCTGTTGGTGTATTTTCAGTACAAGAAGTAAGGAGACATTCGATTGTCATTAGTTTATGCGTGCTTCACATCTTATTTGCGGCTTATAATTTTTTGGATCAGTATTACTGGAATTTTCTCTCTGTGACTCATAAAGCCGACGATCTGAAGTTCGCTGATAATATTATCCACTCATGGAGTTTACCACTTTACTTATCCTCTGCCTTACATATGTATGTACTGTTGCTCAATCTGACGTGGAGTGCTTACCAAAGACATAAATCACTAATGTTACAGCAAAATCATTTGAAATACTTTTCAGTTGCCGTAACTTTAACTTGGATTGTTCCTGGGCTTACCTTTCTTCTGTATATAAAATTTGAAGTGAAACATGTTATTTTTGTTTCACTAAAATACCCAATTTTAATTGCCAATATTTTGTTCATTGTATTATTGGTTGGTACTCTATACTTTATTTGTAAAATGCCACATGTAAACAGACGAGGTTTCTTAGAGGACGAGGACGTTGCTGCTCAAGAATTAGTCAAGCGGGAAGACAGGATTCTGAAAATGTACATCGTCATCACCTTAAATTATGTTCTCCTGGCTTCGCTACCTTTAACAGTATACGGGATCATCGTCCATCAGACAGGAAGTAATGATCTAAACAAAAGCATAGAAAGTGCGTTTGAGGGTTTCCTACAGCTGTGGCCGGCAACAAACCCAATCATTTTCTTTGTTTTCTACTGGGTGAACCTACGAGAGATTGCCAAGATGAGATCATACATACCAATCGCAAAGTCGTCCAGAAAAGATGACGATATAGTTGCTATGGACAATCTGGCTTCAACAATTGATGACAATAATGGTTCTTCTTTCTATCAGAATCAAGAATGCGTGTGAAAACAATTTAACACCAATCGAACTTAGAAGAAATGCATACTAGATTGCTACTGTTACATTTGGTGTTACTTTGTAAATGCAGGAAGATAACTGGAATGAAGACCACCGCAAGCACGGAATCTATTCTTATTAAGCAAAGAAGAAGAAACGCGCTCCGGCATTTTCGTGATAGAATGGATTTATATTAAATTTAACTTTGATGAAGTCGTAGACATCTTTAGTTCAAACTGTATTCCATTTGAGATTGAGTACTTGACACTGAATACTTTGCAAACCAATCCTATTTAAGGTAGAAAAGTGCTTCTTGATTTTGTAAATAATATCGTAAACCTTGAATGAATGCAGAGAAAGTAAATAGAATGAATAATTTGATCTAAATGTGTATTATGATAGTAGTAATAGAAATGAAAACTTTCGATTGCTGTTTTATATCACTAAGATACAATTTCAAGTCTAGTCTAACAGGATTTTTAGGTCCCAAAGAGAAGTAAAGGTAGTACAGCAAGTATTGGCAGTGGTAGTCGTAATAGTAGTAATAATAGCAGCAGCAGTAGCAGTTGCAGTAGTAGTACTAGTAGTAGTAACAGTAGCAGTAATAGTAGTAGTAGTAGTAATAGTAGTGGTAGCAGCAGTAATAGTAGTAGTAGTAGTAATAGTAGTAGTAATAGTAGTACAGTAATAGTAGCAGTACTAGTAGCAACAGTAGTAGTAATAGTGGTAGTGGTAGTAGTAGTGGTATTCGTAATAGTAGTAGTAGTAGTAGTAGTAGTAGTAGTAGTAGTAGTAGTAGCAGTAGTCCAAGTTCTTTCAG
>JANTCA010082939.1:0-14373 GCA_024741275.1 Chironex yamaguchii | reverse complement strand
AAACCAGTACTCTGTAGGCAGAAAGAGTTCGTTTTTTCACTTGGACTCTTTCAATAATGTTTTGTTTCTTTATTTCCACTTTCTTTGTTTCCATTCTTGTTTATGATTGGCCAGTTTTGCTACATGTTTCATATATATAGGTTGCCATATACATATTCTTTCCTTTCTGACATTTCATACTCTGAGGAGTGTCAGACAAAAAAAGCTTTTAAGTATGATTTTAGCGCAATGTTGCAAATTTTCAAGGTGATATATAAATATATATATATATATATATGTATGTAAGTATAAAAACTTTATATTACTCATGAATGATGCATATTTTTAATTGCAGTGTTTAGAGGGAGTTGAGTGGATTTGAGCTAGAGACCCCATGTTATTTTATACTGTTGTATATAGTGTAAATAGTAACTTACCTTGGCTTGTTCCTTCAACTGTATTACAAAGGGAGCCGATCTTGCAAAATGCACAGGGAACAAATACACCAATATGTGGAGGCTGTTGCTTGTTGCTGTTGTTGATAGTGATATTTTTGTTTGGGTTATTTTATCAAAAGCAGGACTTGCTGACCATACGAGGTTAGGGCATTGGTGTAGTGAGTTGCATTGTATTCTGAGATATTGAGGTTAAAATTTACAGAGTTCAAACCAGTATTAGGAGTGTCAGCTGTGTTGCAGTGTCATTAGTTTCATCGTTTACATTAAGAAAATCTTACCCCTTTTTTTCTATGACTTTTCCTTGTAATCTATTGCCTGTTGTTGCCGTAATTATATCTTCTACCCAAGATATTCACTTAACCAGACATGGAGCAAATGTTTTTATGTTTACTTTATTTTATTCATTTAGTTGTTTTCTTTGTTTGTGTTGGGTTTTTTTATCAAATGCAGTATGTTTTCTTATCCACTTGTAAGTGAATGAGGCATTTGCTGTAGATAACATCCTCTTACAATTATGTTTGGGCATCAAAGTAATGTGGTTTCTACCCCTTAAAACTGTGTATCCATTGAGTAATCTATAAACTAGATAAGAGAAAATACCAGTGACAACTACAAAATTTACTTACTTCACAACCCCAAAATATTAGAAATCATTAATTATATTTCATTTTTACTTCTAACCGATGTAATAATCAATACCGTTTTCCACCAAATGTATTCCCTCTGATGTGTTTTCTGGGGTGGTGCTGGATTCCCTTCTTCAGTTTGATGTCAATGAACTATTTTGTATCAACCCATTTTTCACTTTTAATCATTTGTTTGATCAGAAGTAATTTCAGGTGCAAGTTCTCACTTTTGTTAACATTTTGGCAGTACAAGAAGGTCATCTTACAGATCCAGGCTGAATATGATAGCTGGTACATAGTAACAGTGTTTTGTAACAAAAGTTAAGAATACAGTTAAGAATAAAAAGAATGATGATTAGACCATCATTGTCATAATTAGTGTAGACTGGACCTTGATGAAAGTTTTGGAAGAGAGATAAGAGATGATCACTAGGTCAGATATCCACAGATAAAGTGGATCTAAAAGACCAGCTCAAAGTCAGCAAGAAGTGCCAAAAAGCAAGCAAGAGTATGATGCTTTTGGAATGTTAAAAGGTTGAGTGATTAATATGTAAAGAATTGGGTGTTGATTATGTAGGGAATAGGGTGAGGAGCAAAGTTGCAGTCATGAGACAATACAGGTAAATGAGAATATTCAATATATTTGGACCCATTAACCCTGTATTATTGTAGCCTTTTTGAAGCCAGTTTATATTAAATGTTTTCTATATCTTTATTGCTGCAAACAAGGTGAAGATACTGGGGATGAGACTAAGCATTCTGCACAAAAAGCAGTTATGTGTTCTGTTGGTAAAGGGAACAGAGTAAAACGAATTAGGCGTTCCATGTTTGGAAACTTTCAGAAGGCAGCTCTAGATCAAATGTTCATGACTTGTAATGGAAAGGCTAATAGTGAGGTCGTGGAAAAAATGGCCAACTCCTTAGATCTTGAACAACATCAGGTTAGCCAATTGTGATTTCAGTGTGATGTTTTGAATCTTACCTTTGTTCAGTTTTATGTTGAATTATGACACATTAGGGACTCACCCACTCAGTCACCTATTTACTTGCTTACTCATTTATTTCTTATGTATTCTCACTCTCACCCACTTCATTATTTATTGCCTTCTTAAATGACTGCCACCTCAGGGGTAGCTAAGGAAAGTCCTGTCAGTTGATCTTTTACCCACTTATTTCCCTACCCATCTAATTAATTGATTAAAAATGGTAATTAATTTGTTCATTAATGAACTAACTAACTAACTAACTAATTAACCTACTAACCAACAAAGTAACTAACTAACTAACTGACTGACTGACTGACTGTTTGACTGACTGACTCACTCACTCACTCATTGACTGACTGACTGACTGACTGACTGACTGACTAACTGACTGACTGACTGACTGACTGATGTACTGACTGACTGACTGACTGAGTAACTAACTAACTAACTAACTAACTACCTAACTAACTAATTAACTAACTAACTAATTAATTAACTAACTAACAAAGTAACTAATGAAGTAACTTAATGGATAATTAAATAAATAATTAACAAACAATCAAGCAATCTGTTTACCTTATCCATTGACGTACCTTGGAACGCTAACAGTTTACTTACCAACCTACCATACCTATTGACTTATGCATCTACCAACACTGTATCCCTACTGAAATGAGTTAATTTGGAACTCATCATTGACCTATCTCCTATTTTTCTCTTGTATAGATAGCAGTATTTATGCTATTTTTATTTTTAAATGCCTTTATAATAAAGTCCTACCATACCATTTACTTTATTGCTATCAAAGTTTCAAAGTTTTAAATTATTTTGTGATGTCTTATGAGTGATTGTTTAATTGATTTACACTTTAATTTGATCTCATATTGCACCTTATTATCCTGAGAAATATCCTTTTATTTAAGGTTGCATTTTTCACAATTATCATTGTAATTTTTTATCAGACAACCTTATTCCAATTATTTGTTCATTATTAGATTAAGATATGGTTTCAAAATCATCGTCGACTTCAAAGGGCTGGTGTTTATAGACCAGGACAATATCAGCAATACAGCAATGAACGTGAGTTAAAATCATTGGTAAACAGTAGTTTTCAGGTGTAGTGACCAGTATTATACACTGGCAGGTAGTTTGTAAAAGGTTATTTACATATAATATATATTTATGGTTGTTGAATCTGTGTGAAGGTGAGTCTAGTCTTTTTAAACATTTTTGTACCAAAGTATGGATAGATCAAGAACTTCAAGTTACAGTAATTTACAGTTTTTAATGAGGTGTTTACACTTGTATTAAAGTATGTCTTAGTGTCTCTAAATGATTCTGGATTTTTGTGTATTCATTGAGTTTTTGGAACCAATTCTCTAGTATCAACAGTGTAACTTCTTAATTTATATTTGTAAGATTGACCTTTTTAACAGGAATTGGCGAGGAAGAATGATATAATATATTTCATTAGTTTTTGTTGATGTGATGGAATAGAGTACTGGTACTTAGAATATGAGTTTGGTATGCTTTTAATTCGACCAAAGTGGCAGCCTAGTTATATCTTAATTTAACGTAGTTGGAATAATATGCAACCTTTTTTATCATAATGTTCAGTCCTACTCATTTAGTTTGTCAACATTTTTCAATAAGTTGTAAGGGATCCTGTTCCAAAATGTCCTTACATATGTGGATGTTCTTCTTTAACATGGTTGTCTTCCATGCTTCAAAAGCTCAACATGTGAAGCACTCAACATAGCAATGTATGAACTTTGTAACTCCATTTGTCTCATTACCACTGTTCATTTAAGCTAGCAAAAAATGCCCTCTCTAAGCAGAATGGTGATCCCAGGTTGTCCTCCATGAAGATTGTCCTCCACAAAGGTTGACCTCCGTGAAGGTTGTCCTTCATAAAGGTTATCCTCCATGAAGGTTGCCCTTTGAATTAATTGCCAGCATATGTATTGCTTGTTAGAATTAACCTGGCTTTGTGAAAAGAGAAGACTCTTGTAAATTCTTGATGGTAGATTCTACAATCAACAACACTGCCATTGGAACATAAATTAGTTGCTTTACACCACTCTTCTGACTAGTAGACACAAATGTACCTTGCTGGGGTTGTATTGATTTTGACTTGATCCAAGTATGTGAAAGGAATGTTCCCCCAAAATATTGGACTGATTGTCAGATTCAGTAGATGTGCACATGGCGCAAAAATTTGAGTCAACAATTTTGATGTGTTCGTACATTTATCTTGTGACCATTCCTAAAAAAATAGCTACTTTTCATTCTCGCATATTAACTTAAATTCTGTGGCAACAAGTTGTTTATTGTTTGTTATTTATCTTGTTGCAGTTCCAAGTTGTTTGAGAGAAGGAAGCATTCAAGAAGAGGAAGGAGAGATTACTGTAGATCCCTCACTAGAGGACAAGAATGACAACAAGGCTTACATATATGATGATCATAGTACTACTAATAGTACAGAATTAGGACAGAGTGTCAATGGAGAAGTTGATACCATGTGTACTCATGTCAAACTGAATAGTGAGGAGCACACATGTCGACCACATATTGTAGAGGCACATTACATGGATTTAAAAGACATGTCACAGTTTTCTCCACGTGATATAGTGAATCAGGTTGATCATTGGTTAAGGAGTACAGGAGTCTCTCAGAAGCTCTTCGCGAACAAAATTTTAAGTCGACAACAGTCAACTTTGTCTGAATTAATTAAGCGAGCCCCTGAAAAATGGCCAGATGGTAGAGGGAGATGGGTTTATGAACGCATGTTTAAATTTCTGTTTGATCGTGAAGAACATGAAGCTTTATTTGCACTAAACAAAGGTATGTAGAAACAGTTTGTTACAACATGCTTAGAAAAGCATTGTGTTGCAATTGTGGCTAACACTTTGTTTTTGCAATTATCCCTGATTTGAGTATTTTGGAATTAGTGTTTCTGGAATGGTTTAAGTTAATTTTGTGGGCCCTGTTATGATTATCATGCCGGAGATCATACACTTGTTATGCAAAGGTGTGCAGTGATTTCTGTTGGCGAGCCATTTATTTTTTAATTTGTTTGAAGGGTCCTTTTGATTATGAGAAGCACTTGTATACAAATAAACAATATATTTTATTTCACTGCTTTATTATATAATAATTTAATTATATAATAACTTAGTTATGGAATAATTTAATTATATAATGATTTATTTATTTACTGTTGATGAAATAACAATGTTTCGGATAGACATCACCATTGACATAGATAATGTTTGATTAAATTCAGAAGTGTAAATGAGCAGTTTTGCATAGCAAGCATTAAACAATAGCACAATAAATACCCTACACTTTATTGTTTCTACAAGATGCTGATTGATTTTTTTGTCGTGCAGAACTATTAACCATCTCATTGTTATGATAGCAAGACTTGATTTTTTGTCTCATTTTCTTAGAGCAACAACAAAGTAATGAAAGCAGTCCAGTTTCGCCGAATTCTGAAAGCAGTGGAAGGGCTGAGAAAATGAACTATTTGCCTAGCTTTGCATTACCATCAGATGGTGATCTTAGTACGCATTGTAACAGTGATGTCGATGCTGACTTTGCAAGTATTTCTGTTACTCCAAGGGAGGTGGCACAAAACCTTCTAGAATGGTTAAAAACCCACAGGGTATCTCAGTCAATTTTTGCAAAGAAGGTTCTTGACAGACAGCAATCCACATTGTCAGGCTTAATTACGAATGCATCAGACTCTTGGCCTAAAGGAAATGGCAAGATTCCATATTTAAGAATGTATGACTTTTTAAATAAAAGTGATTTACAACAGGCTTTTTTAGCAGAAAACGAAAAGCAAGGTAGGGTTGGTCGTGCACATAAAGTTATTGCATTTACAACTGTGTGTATATGTTGTTTACATTACTTTGTGTTTTTATGACCTTTCTATGTGATTATTGATGCTATCAGGAAAGGTTTAGAACTCCTGTGCTACTTACAGTGTAGAGATTTGGATGGCGTTGGGAAGGAAGATGAGCTGTTAGGAACAACGGAAGTCTTTAGGAGAATTATAGGTTGCACCAGAAAAAGCAGAGAGAGAAATATGATGTAAGACAAGACCTGAAGGTGTGCAACAGTAGTGATAACGCATGGCAAGTTGTTTTGACATGTTGAACAAATGGAGGAGGAGGAACTAGTCAAGAGAGGTAGTGAAAATTAAAATATAAGAAACGATGGAAAGACCTTTATTTATCCTATATTTGCAGAAGCTTGAATTGTGGAAGGAAAACAGAAAATACCTGTAAACATGAATGATTGCAATTGGGATGCCTGACCCCAGTTGAAAGAAGCCAAGGACCAAGAAATAGATATAGAAAAACATTCCTAATGTTTCATTCCTTATTCTATTTTATTTATTACTAGTGTATTGGAGTCTGTCAACATTAAAGCCAGGATTCTTTATGCATTCTTTCACTGGACCTTGTCCTATAATGTATTGTTTATTCACTTTGTTCTTTATTGTTTATGGTTGGCTAGTTTTGATGTATTGTTTTTGTAAAAGGTTCTCATCTATATATTACAATTTCTAAACATGCAGTTCATACCCCACCCCACACCCCTTTACTGGTCAACCTCTGTTGAGAGCTTCTGTGAAAATCAGCTCTGGACTCTGATTTGAAGATGTACATATTAGGCAGTTTTGCAGTGTTGGTACTGCAGGTTTATTTCGTGTTTTTTCTCCTGTTTTCCAACACTTCTTTGTTGTTTTTGTTCTTTTCTGCCAATCACCAGACAGAAGGTAAGCCTCTTTTGTTTTCCCACACAAAAGACATGTCTGTTAGTGACTGCATGTTTTCATGCTTTGCTTTTAACTTCCTTGGCTCTGTGGCTTAGAAGGGTCAAAGAAAGCTCGTGGTCCAACAGAACTTCCCAGCTACTTTGTAGTCATATTTTGCCTCCAAATGACCAAGGAGATACAGAAAACCAAAGGAGAACAAGTTGCTACTCAGCTGCTTTGAGTTTCTTCACACCTTGGCACTCAACTTTGCCTCGTGACTTCTGCACCTGACTACCAACTTTAGTTTTCCTGCCTCATCACCCTATTTCAATGCTTTGCAAAAAAACACTTAATAATTCAAAACAAAACTTAATAACAATATAAAACTTAATGACAAAACTTAATAATTCATTACCCCATTATTTAGAGCATAATGGAGCTACCTACTTATGAAATGTTGGGCCTAAAACAAGCAAGGAAAAGTAGCAAACGAGCTGATACAAAACTATTTATTTTTCACCTAAATTTTCAAAACAAAAGCTGTTGCCTGCATGATTTCTATTTTCACACCCCTCCTGCCTTACACATCTGTCTAAAGTGCCCCAGGAGGTAGTACTCCCTATGGGGGTATGACAGCACTTTATCCTTTCAGAAACCAGAACATGTGTTATGCAGTACAAAATTACTCCCAGTATCTTCAAAGCACATCAAAAAGCCAATAATAAAGCATAGTTGTCAAGGGTTAGTGAATAGGTAGCAACCCATTCCATGGCCTCAAAGGAGCAAACAAGAATTTGCAGTAATACAGCACACTGATTCTTAGATTGTAGCAAAGTATTTATTGTTTGTTTGACCAGGCTTTTGCATGAACACTGGCACTAATGATACTTTGTCCAGGGAAGATTTAAGTTGTGTTGGGTGGAGGGTCACAATGGCAATTGACCCAGAGCAGTTTCCTTATCGGGAGGCAGCTACTGGGCCCAGTGAAGATTCCATTGGGAGAGCCCCAGGGCTGTTGTAAACCTTTTCAACTCATAGGGTCCGCAGGGATTGAGGGTATTTAACACACCTCATCTCGTTGGCCCTGAAGAGACCTACATAATTTTCCGAGTGAAACAACATGGTTTAGGAGCATATACATGTATACCTTTTTACCTGGAATATTGTATGGGAACTGATGCTTACCTACTGACCTGGGGTAGTGACAAGTGGGGCATCAAGATAGCAACTGGGACCTAGTGATTTGAACTCTCAGAAGGAGGTTGTAAAGAGAGCAACTAGCCTTTGAGCAAAGGAAGGAATTTTCCTAGCTCATGGGTCATAGTAGGACCTGTGGCAAGGCTAAATACAATCAGAATTGCACAATGATGTAACACTGTAGAAATTTATTGCACTTATATCTCACATGGCTATTGCATGTGACAAAATGGGAACACATGGGGTTCAAACTCAAAACTTAACAATAATCATTGGTCCCAAAAGGACCCGCAATAATTTACAACATAAACCAGAACAGCAATGTATGGAAGTAATTTTTTGACCAGGCTATTGCGTGGGTATGGCAGCTAGTATGTCTATAATTTTCATTTTAGACAATTCATAGTCTAAAGAGTGAGAAGAAGATACTTTTAAGTATGTCTTTAGTATGATATTCCATTGAAATATAAATTTTCAAGGCAAAATGTTGTATCTGACCTCTACTATTTCAATCTTTTGTTCACATTCTTACAGCACCTCTGACTATCTTTGAATAGTATTTGTGGAACAAAAACACACAATTTCAGGCCTGGAAAAGTAATAAATGCTTGTGAAAGTTGGGAAAAGAAAATCTTACAACATTTAAACAAGTATTGCTATTGGCATGCCCCAGGTCCCTAGATGCCCTTTGGAGAAAAGATGGAAATGAGATTGATACAGACAATGTTAATGTATTATACTTGTGTCTGATTCAAGAGCTGCTCTACTTAACATCTTGCAATAGCAAGTTGTTAACAATATCCCCCCAAAATTATGGATTGAAAAATATGTGGTCAGAGAATTTTATTGTCTGATGTTTTTGCCACCCTGAATTTTTGTCCAACAATATTACCACTTAAATATGATATTGCAACTTTGATGATGATGGCACAGTATATGTGTTGGATCTTGGACCAGTTCCAAATATGTTTGTGTATTGCCTCTTATTGCAGTATGATAGGGATGCTTACTATTTCTAATATTATGTCATTAACATGTTTTAAGTTGTGGAGCAATTCTTTGAAGGGAAAGCAATCCATGTCTATTAAACAGAGTATGCTCTGGCAAACAGAATATTTAATAGCCAGGGAATTTACAAGAAATAATTGATTAATTTAAAAGCCCTTGCTTGTCATCAAACAATTCGGAATGTTACTTGCTTGTAACTGGGTTATTGACATTCATTTTTTTATCAATTCACTATGCATTTTTTGTAAAAGCTTATTCTTCATATGTGTTAATTTCTCCAAACATAGTTGAAGAACCTGGGGATGAGACCAAGAATTCTGTGCAAAGAGTAGTAATGTGCACTGTTGGTAAAGGGAATAGAATAAAGCAAATTAGGCGTTCCATGTTTGGAAACTTTCAAAAGGCAGCACTTGATCGAATGTTCATGACATGTAATGGAAAGGCAAACAATGAACTAGTAGAGCAAATGGCAAACTCTTTGGATCTTGAACAACATCAGGTAAGCCAATAGTGATTTTAGTGTAATGTTGAATCTTGCTCTTGTTCATTTTTATTCTAAATTGCAAAGATATGCACTTTGTATTATTTCTTTTCTCATATCACTAAGTGACCTGGTCTCTGTCACGGACTGACAAATAAGCACCCACTGCAGCTGTCTGTATGGACTTGCTGACTTCCTCGATCAATCAATCAATCAGTCACTGACTCACTCACTTATTCAATCATTAATTCACATGCTCACTTTCACATTAACTCCTAACTCACACACTACCTCAAAAACAATAATCACTTACTGATTTACTGACTCTACTGACTAACCTACTTACTCTCCTGGCTCACTCATTGCAACTGACTCAGTCTAGCACTAATTGTTTGATTCACAAAATTAGTAAATCACTTACTTACAGACTCAATCAGTCAGTCGGTCAATTAATCACTGATTTTTTCAGCCAAAGAAACTTTTGGGTCTCACAAATATCCTGTTTACTTGAAATTTTCTCAGCAGATAATGTTTCTATCTGCATAAAACACAAACTAAAACAGTTGTAATGAAGTGTTTCTCTGCTTTCAATCCCAGAGTGTTTTTTTTTTCAAGTGGGAAGATCTTGCTATCCATTCATAAAGATTTTTTACCCACTGCACCTAAAAAACTTGGTAGTATATGAATTTCTATGTCCATGTGAAGCTTGGTATGTAGGCCACACTTCTTAAAAGATTCGTAGATTATTCCCAGTAATATTCACAGTAATAACTATAGATGAAATATAATTGTGCACTTGCAACAAAAGTCTGGCTCCAATTCCATGGGTAAACATAAAGCC
Source organism: Chironex yamaguchii (assembly GCA_024741275.1). Classification (NCBI taxonomy): domain Eukaryota; kingdom Metazoa; phylum Cnidaria; class Cubozoa; order Chirodropida; family Chirodropidae; genus Chironex; species Chironex yamaguchii. The sequence continues at coordinate 4,029 of JANTCA010082939.1, read as the reverse complement.
ATGTAATTCCTTAGCAAGACACCAGTCAAGACAAGACAGCAAATGTTACCAAACGGTTGAGACTGTCTGAATGGTAAGAATGATAGCAGAATTCAAACTAAAAGGTGCAGACCAATCAGACTATGGGTGGTATGTTGGTGGTGAGGTGTGCAATATCGAATCAATCTAACAAATGCAGTTTTGTTTGATCCGCCAATAAACTGTCAAAAGACAGCCTTGTTTCTAGGGTTTCTTTGTGTATAAAAGTGTAAAAACCATTTAACACATTAGAAATGCTGCAAAAATAATTGACCATTGTGTCACTGTTACAGGCATTGTTGAGATGAAATATATTTTGAGCTGCATGCCCACTCTCGGAAGAACATAAAATTGGTGAAAATGGGATACACTGTTAGGGTATAAAGTTAGAAGATGCATCCTTCAAATTTAAGGGTTGCTTAAACAACCTTTCCACCTGTCTGGATCTCCTCACACAAACCCTAAATTTCTTTCCCTGTCTTCCTCCTGCTCTTCTTCCTTTCACTGTTCTAGTCAGCACCACAGCATCTATTACTTCCCATCTCATCACATTTCCAGGAAAACTCATTTCATGATGAGCGTATTGATACTCAGTGATGATGATGCAGCAAGCAGCCAATCTACTGGTGTTATCTATCGTTATTTACCTGCCAAGCTGCCTTGCTACTTCATAAGTCGTTTTACTACTAATTATTGTCTCTCTATCTCCTATGTCTTCTTTTTGGTAGATGACTGTTTTCATGCTATTTTTATTTCTATTTACACTTTTAGAGCAGGCAAATTAGACCTGTCTCTCTTTTGCTGTGCAAGGTGTGAATGTTATAAATTCTTAGTTTTTATGAGCGATTGTTTAATTTATTGATGAAGAAATTGCTTCTCTTTTTGCATGCCATCTTGTGCAGTTGTGTTCTATTTTTCCAAGTTCCATTTGTAAATTAGTACTTTCATTCAGCAATTATATTTTCCATGATTGTAGTTTAAATCAGACAACCTTGTTTCATTTTATTTACTATTAGATTAAGATATGGTTCCAAAATCATCGACGTCTTCAGAAGTCTGGTGTGTATAAACCAGGACAATATCAGCAATACAGTAGTGAATGTGAGTTGGTAGAAAGTAGTTTTCAGATGCAATGACCAGCAAGGGACACTGATAGTTGATTTGTATAAAGTTATTTTCATGTAATAGATATTTATTGCAGTCGATTCTGTGTGAGTGCGAGTCTAGTCTTTTTAAACATTTTTGTACAAAAATATAGGTAGATAAAAGTACTTTATATTATGGTAATGTATAGGTTTTAGATATACACATATATTAAACTATTTGCCTTGGTGCTGGAGTTTCATATATACTTGGTGCTGGAGTTTTTTATATAAATTGTATCATTTCAGCTGGTTTTGTTGTGGTGACTCAAAGTGGTAAAAATGTACAGGATGAGGCCTTAACAAAAAAAATTATAAAATCTTTTGTTAACCATGGAACAATGAATATCATATATATCATGGGTATATCCACTGTGATTTTAATTTGATGCAAGCATCTTTGACCAATAGCAGCCTAATCGTTCCATGATTTCGTTAACTAAAGCAATCTTCTTATAATAATGTTGAGAGCTAAGTTAGAAGTAGCTGTAAAAACCTTTTTACATGCAAAGCCACAAGACCATACTGTAATATTTGAAGCCTTTATGTAATAGCCTCAACTATCACGTTAAGTACAGATTTTGATATTGTAGCAAATAACTATAAAGTTGGTTTTGCACAGATGTTTGTGATTGCTGTAGATGATTATGTAGAAATTATAAATCATATGCCATTGATGAAGAGTACCATGCATGTAGGGTAAACTCTTATTGTAGATATCAAATTATCCACCAGTAAACGAGGCATAGAATTTGCAGCTTGGGTATACAATGCTTCGATGGTTTTTATTACTTGTTTTTATAACAAAAGGTGTAGAACTTATGAAAGCACTTGTGGTAATAATTGATGCATTATAGATACAAAAAGTTCTGTTTGTTACCATGGGCAGGCAACAAATACCATGAGTGGATTACAGTTGTCAGGCTTCTGCACAACATTTGTGACACTGATTTGTCAATGTTTTTTACAATCTGTTCAGTACCGGACAATTTGCTACTTATTGTGGAGACAATTACAGTGAATAAATTTTAACTTGTAGGAGATGCCCTGTTGATGTGAAACTATATGATAAATTATCATCATTCAGAGGGTTAAACAAGTTTTGGTTTGGAGTCAAGAGGTATCATTATTTATTGATACCCAGCAAAATTGTTAACAATCTTATTCACACTGTAGCAAAACCAATGCCTATAAAATTGTTTTAAAATTTTTCACAGTTGCGCAAAACTTGGAACTTTTTAGGGAAACCAAAAGATGCTGTATCCTAATGGACTTTTCAGGGCAACTGTTTCACTCACCTAAGTACAACCGGCACGCAAATGTGCAAGTTTAGATATGATAGTTGAAACATTGAGAGCAATTCTTTGAAGCTGAAAGAAGATTGCTGTTTCCAGCTCTTATCAGTCAGGGCTAGTGGCTGCTGTGTACTATAAACTTCTGTCAGAAAATTTGTTGTTCCACTGTGCTCCATACATTGAAAAATTTCTAGTTTTACAATGTCTTAAAAAAGCTATAAGATGTGGATATAATCAACAAAAGAAATCAGGAGAAATTGTCGCTGTTAGAGATCTGCTGATCGTGAAATAAAAAAAATTGAAAACAGTAAACTGAAAACCTTTGCAATTCAGTTGGCATATTTCTCTCCCATGTTAACCCACTACAGAGGACAGGAAAATGTGATGAGCAAAGGAGACCTCCAATGTACACGGCTTGATCCTAAAAATGACTATTATGCTCATCCTAAATGAGCTAGACCGACTTTTTCTAGCACCAATTTGAGAGTATTGGCAACAAACAAGAAACCTACTTTAATAATGATGTTAGTTTACCTCCGGTACAGAACTTTGAGCAGTACATTGAGGTTGCAAGACAGACACTCAAGCCTGAAATTAAGTGAGCTAAGATAGTAATCCAGTCTCGAAAGCCATTTAACTTTGAACTTTATCCGTGTCTAAAAAGAGTTTTGTAAAAACCAACCAAAATTGACACTGCTACAGTGGAAAGAATTTAAAGTCCAATGAAAAACATTTTGTCATCAGCTCTCTAAAAAACAAAGATCTCTTTGAGACCTCTAGATTTAGTACCACTGGGCTCAGTAATAGAAAAGAGATGTTCCTTGCTCTTCAAGTCTGTTGATCAAGAAAACACAGTTTTCTCCTTAAGACCCAACCGTAGTAATACCATAGTAATCTAATGTGTTATGCTAAAGCCCCAATTCATTGATTTGCTTCATGATAGTACGAAACATGATATTACTCTGGCTTTTGTGAATTCCAGGAATGCATTGTGACATTACCCTAAACTTTCTTGCCGAGGCTATCACCACCCTTGACCTCCCTGTTAATGTATACCACTGAATTAGATCCTATGCAAAACTAAAAACTTTTTTTGCATCATAAATCTTTGCCCAATGATGACAGGAGTACCTCCTGAAACCTGATTCACTTAATTATCATGTTCATGACATGATATAGTCATCAATGTAAATGCCAAGCAGACAAAACAATATGTTTTCATGTTCAACCTGTGTTTAAAACTCTGGTCGTCACAATCATGTATCTATGTGTGTTCAGTACACAAAAACACTTATCTATTATTACTACTACTCCTACTACTCCTACTACTCCTACTACTACTCCTACTCTTACTCCTCCTCCTCCTACTACTACTACTACTACTACTACTACTACTACTGTCACTACTACTACTACTACTGCTTCTACTACTACTAGTCTACTACTATTACTACTACTAGTCTACTACTATTACAACTACTACTACTACTACTACTACTGCTACTACTACTACTACTAGTCTACTACTACTATTACTACTACTTCTACTACTACTGCTACTTCTACTACTACTA
>JANTCA010082928.1:3646-14373 GCA_024741275.1 Chironex yamaguchii | reverse complement strand
AGCGAGAACCATCAGAAAGAATGGTTGGCTATCAGATATTGAGTTGGAAATGATTAAAAGGAAAATTGAAGATGAGATTCAGAATGACGCTGGTAATTTTGAAGAAGAAAGTCGATTTGGAGCCCAAGTTGAGGAAGTAGGGCCCAAAAATGACCAAGTGGTCAACAGTAGTAATCAGACAGAGGATACTGATGTAGGAGGACAAGATATGAATGAAGAAGAATCAATTGATGTCAAATTAGACGAAGTGCAGAGACTGATGGTTGATCAACTGAAACAAATGATCGCAGAAGGAAGAACAGCTAAAGGAATAACGTTTAAGAAAGTTGATAGGAAAACTTTAGGATCTAAAATTGATAAAGTTTAAGGCATACTTAAATTTATGAAAACCAGCAATATAAAACAAACGAATAACCTCATTAGTGCTGCAGGTGTTTGGGTAGTTGAACAGCTAGGTTGGAAGAAATTCACTCGTAAAGAGAAATATGTACCTAGGTGGAAACACAGAATAGAGGGGGATATCAAAGAGACTGAGACGGGAAGAAAACTTTAAGGAGAGAGGCAAGAGAGGTAAACTTGGGGCAATGTAGAAAGGAAGACTAAAAGATCTGGAAGAGAAAAATGGTGTAAAAAGAAAATGATTTAGAACTGTAATCAAGGAACTAAAGCAGAGGATGATTGCAAAGAGAGCAAAAGTTCAAAGATATGAGCAGAAAGTCACTCAATTTAGACAAAATAGATTGTTTCGTATTGGTCAGAAGAAGCTATACAGTGAACTAAATGGAGGAAAAAAGTTCTCAAGCAATGTACCAGACGCAGAGGAGATTTTTGGGTGACATTTCGAGTGTTGAAAAGGACAATAATATAGAAGCTGCATGGTTAAGATAACTACTGAATGAGAGAAACAATGACCACTATCAGGAACTGGTGAAGGTCAGTATTGAGAATGTTAGAAAACAAGGATTGGGTCCAAGGATATTGGATTAAGTACCTTACCAACCTTCATATGAGAATTGTTTACCAACTGAATGGGATATTGGAGTAAGAAGATGTTTTGCCTTCATGGATGACATATGGTCGTACAGTGTTAACACGGGAATATATGGATGAAAAGCATAATAATTCAAACAATAACATCGTTATAGTAATCGAAACACTGATGAATAAGAAAACTACTAAATTACGAATAGATACAGAAATGGACAACCAAATGAATACCCAAGTGAATAACAACCAAAATGAATACCCAAGTGCATACCATAACCAAAATGAATACACAAGTGAATACCATAACCAAATATGAATAAATATCATCATCATACCTAACTACACGCTCATAAATAAAGGTGAACCTTAACGTTGATTTGTCATGTTTCAAGAACCTTTGTTGGCAACATACTTGTTTATCAGGTAAGCTGATTCTTACGTCAGGGCTAGAAAGTTGATTACAAAGTGAACCCTATGGGAGTGAGCTCTTCTTATGTTCTCTCACTAATGGCACTTTGTTTATGTTGACGCGGATTCGAACTCGCAACCATTGGCTTGCAAGATCGTCGTCTTCTCCACTATGCCACCGGAGCTTAAACCCAAACACTTAAGGGCGTAATAATTACATGGGGATCAATGTAACAATTTTCAAGTGGTTCACTTCAACCACCCATCATTTTTAAACAAAGTTCCAATAATTTTTGCCTTCATACTGTACCTGTATATCTTTTGCCAATGGATCATTGGCATCAGGTCCCGCCTACAGTAAAAAAACAAATATTCATATAAATAAAGAAAAAGAAAAAAATAAAGAAAGATACAAACAGCACTTGTTTACTGTCCATACTCAGTAACATAAACATTTTCTAGATAGGTACTACAAAATATTTGATTTCAAGAAAATTAGATAATTTTTCGTTTTTGTTTGTTTTGACATAAATTTAAAATGTATATCAGAGATTTTGTAATATACTATTAATTGAGATCATAAGGATACAGAGATTCTCTATATAAAATTTGTAGATTTACTGCTATTTCAGGAGGAAAATGATACACCCGCGAATTTTCGACTTGCTGGCCTTAGCCAAGCGACAGATATTTTAGCGGAAAATCATCTGCCTTCGACTTTAATGATGATCCTGTTGATTTAAAATGTATATTTTAATTCTTCGTGTTCGTCCTGGTATTCTCAATGGAAATTTGTCTTTCAAAACACACGGCTGGAAAATTCGCTGATGAATCGTTCTCCTCTGCAAAGGGACGATAAAGATACAAATATAACATTCATGCAAATGCCATATTTTTAACTACATAGCCTAAGCAGTTTTCAAATTTACGATATGTCCAGTAAACCAGCCAAAAACTAATCGAAGAAGGCCTTAGGAACAAGGGTCCACAGTACAAATTATTATAGTCCTTGCTTCGAAATCTGATTAAGCCTGTTGAATCACTAATGTATTGTTGTGTAGATTGGGCTCAGAGCAAACCGTTAATTCTAAGATACATAACTACTCGATGAAAATGGATAAGCCCAGATCACTGGTCATCGCCGGTCACGATGGCCGAGTTGAGAGCTTAAAGCCTGTTGGATCTATTGCAAAATGCGACAGGCGATTTATGTCATAGACAGAAGAAATTACACTCGCCGAGTTTTAAAATTTAAGCTGGTAAATCATAAAAATAATGGTAAGTCACAAATAACAGTATATTCAAAGTTTATAAATTGACTTGGTATAAAAATTTTCACAATGATGATTTGTTCAAACTTCAGTATATTTTACAAGGCTGATATGTATGCGAACAGGACGGCAGTCACGTCTGTTACAGAGTTCAACAGGAAAGGTCGAAAAGACTTTTACCCTGACGGTCCACTGTGACTGTCAATTACAGTAGACGCTTACAGGTGGCATGTACTTTGTGCCTACATTAAACACCGTTTACACTACATAGAAATAGACAGAGTAGTCTTTTGTAATCACCTGTCACCTGGTAGTCGCACACCCATCAAGGGCAAGTCTTTTGTAATAAATACCAGAAAATTAAATGTTGTGATAACCTTGGCTTCGAACCCAGGACTGGAAATCTGACGCCTTCCATACTGAGCTAAATAGCTCAATAGGTCGAGAAACTATAAGTCATTCAACCCCGACCATCAACTAATATTCCTGGGTGTGTGTATATACGGAGACTGGGCACTATTACGCTTGCCATGCAATGAGAAGCAAGACTACGGAAAAATCAAAACTAGTCGATAACCCATCTAAAGGAATACTAGCTCGTGTGAGAAAAAAATGACGAAAATTCTAAAATGTTTAAATCACGTTAACTGCACATCATTTTTAACATTTTATCTTCTAACAAACCACCCAAAGCATTATTGCGGAGTCAACTGTAGCATAACACCAGTGTGATCGACATGTTAAACCAATGAAACAAGGACTGTATATCAACAAAACAAGAGCTGGATCGAATTACACAGTTTTTGGCTAAGCTTAGAAGCTACATTTAAGTCGAGATAAAAATTATATTATCTCAAGTTTAACACAAACATGACAAAAGAGCGTCTCCAACTTATGCGTCGCATTTCAACTACAATCAGAAGTTGGTGTTGATATTGCAAATTAGGAGACCATCATCAAAAGCCAAGTTGCTCTTGTGTTTGATAATCTAATAGTACATCATAAACTTGAGTCAAGTCTAACACAAGATGGATTTAGACGATGTTTTTGTCATAGATTTAATGATCACATTAAATTGGACGCGACGGAAATCTGAAACGAGAGCGACGTCTAAACTGGGTCCTAGTTAGCTACAAAATCTTCTAAGGAAAAGGTGAAATCAAGTGTTTACAAGACAGTAAGCATATATTCCAGTTTACAATAAACAATGACTGATGAAAACCAAGAGATTAAGGCATACAGCTACCATAAGTAAACAACACAGGGCAGTAGCCACTAGGGTCTAAAAAAGCTACTGTGGTTTGGTTAATTGTGACTGGCTTTTAGTAAATTATTGCCTATTTGTGCTATTGCACGCGTGTGGCAAATGTCACTGCTTGGAAGATCAAAGGGAGGAGACAACAAGCTGAATTATACTCATAAAAATAACTGGACGTCCACAGGAGCCATTGAGCATTTGAACCGAGCAAAGCGTATCAATACGAGCAAATCAGTGGTGTGATTTTTATCATCTTGGGTGTACCACCGTCTCCACTAAGCAACTGCACAGCCAGGTCACAACAGGAAATTTCATATAAAAGGCGGGACAGGCTAAATTTCTCACAGCATGCTATTATGTACGCTGGTCATGCCATTACAACTACCCCCTATGCACATCCGTTGGGATTGATAAGCTTTTTTGTCCAAGTAAGTACTTGTTCATTTCTGTCTTCGTCGAATTTCAAAACAAATGACTCGGGTTCAGAAAAATAACAGCAGGCAGTAGGAGTTTTCTCCAAATAAACCAATCTAACCACAGTTCAAGATCCAATGTCAACATGACTAACTTCCAGCTATTAATACAAATGGAGTACTATGATGGATCTCCGATCAAAGATAATCGATCAGTGTTATGGAAACTAGTCCCATACAGACGTCGTCAGGGTGGTCTTATCAAATAGAACAGAAGGCGTCGATGTGGAACTACTGCAAACGGTGATAACTGGATACCTTGTAGGTACAAAACACATGCCCCTTGTAAAGCCTACACATCAATAGACAGACACGCAATATCATCAGTGGCCAATCAGGACTGAGTGAATAAGAGTCATTCCATTGTTCCTATTGAGCTGTTTAGCTCAGTAGCAAAGGCGTGAGATTTACAGTCGTGTGACCAGGGTTTTAAGTTCTGGTAAGCACACAACTGAAACTTTACTTGCGTTATCTACGGTAACTAAGGCCAGTAGTATACAAGAGGGGGGTAAAGAATGTACGCATCCCGGGGACGAAGGGGTTTGCGAAAAATATATCCCTCTATGAATATTTTACTACAGAATAAACTGCGTACATATTATACGCAAAATCGTTTCTATGTAAATGTTACCAAAGAACAGTAATTATAGCTACAAGCTCCGCACCCATGATTTACAAGTTGTGGAGTTAGTTTAGACCACACATCGTAAGACATAATGAAAATAAACTTTAAGACAATATAAGAATTATCGTTCAAAATTCTTGTACATACCTTTCTGGGTTGAAAGACCACTTTTGATAACTATAAAAAATAGGAAGGTATTGATCAGTTGTGAAATTGATGCAAGGGTTGTTGACAAGTTGTCATAGAAGATATGGGGAAATACAGCAAACTTTTAAAACTAGTAAACAAACGTTTAATTCTACACCACAACAGTATGGAAGACAAATACTGAGTTATTGTGTGATAAAACAACTCCACATTAATCCATGATGTTACACACTTTTTTATATATTTTGGATACAAATGTCAAATTGTCATCAATAATCCGCATATCAGAATATCAGGGGCAAATATACGCTGTCTAGAGAATAAATTAAAATATTTAAAACATATAATCATACCGCAGCCTTTGATCAGTAACATTTATAATACCAACTAATCTTGTAGGGCAACAGTATCAAAACAGCTCCATCTGATGACTGAAGACAATAATATTCACTTCAAGATCGCCTTGAAAATTTGCGACATTGCGCTAAAATCATATTTAAAAGCTTTTTTTCGTCTGACACTCCTCAGAGTATGAATCGTCAGAAAGGAAAGTATATGTATATGGCAACCTATTTATACGAAACATGTAGCGCAATGTCGCAAATTTTCAAGGCGATTTTCAAGTTATGTACCAGAAAAAGATTGTTCGAATATTCACTTTTCTATGGCCGTCTTGTATTCTGTACTCCTTCGTAATTTACCCTCTGTTTCAAAAACTAAATTGTTTTGCAGTTTTGCAATTTACTTTTGAACAGTGCTACATAAAATGAATTTATCATGTATAGCTGCATAGAGGAGGGCGTATGAAGGCATATAAATCATCCTTTGACCCTCTATTGACCCATGTTTCATATCTTTCAATAGAATTACTGCATCCCTACTCGGAATAATAGCTTCACAGTGATCCTGTTTCCAGGTACACGATAACTGAGGATAAACAAATTAATACCATTCAACAAAGACAATGTCATGACAGCATAACGCATACCCATGCAAGAAAAGACCTTCAACAAAGTAGGAATACCCCCTCAAAGAACCCACATACTAGCTCCATTTCTGCCGTGGTTTTAAATTTCAGAAAGCAATCTAACAATAATTACTATGCTGGACAAAAAGGTAAGAAGATATCGAGTTCGCATTTTCGAATTATAGAGATAGCCCAACGTTATACACGTTCGAATAATACAATAATACAAATTGTTTAAATCATAGAGGTATTTCATTCATTGACATTTAAATTATATATAAAATAGTTCCAACTATTTTCAGATATTTAAGTTATAGAAATGTTCCAATTATAATGATATCCAATTTGTTGCTATTTAAATCATAGGACGGTATTTGTACATGCTCGAATAATTGCTGTTTAAATCATAGAGGTATTTCATTCATTGACATTTAAATTATACATAAATAGTTCGAAATATATATATATTCGATTTACAGATATTCAGATTATACAAATGCTCCAATTATAATGATATTCAATATGTTGTTATTTGAATCATAGGACGGTATTTGTACATGCTCGAATAATTGCTGTTTAAATCATTGACGTATTTCATTTATTGACATTTAAATTATATATAAAATAGTTCGACCTATATATATATATTCGATTTACAGATATTTAAATTACACAAATGTTCAAAATATAATGATACCCAGTTTGTTGTTACTTGAATCATAGGACGGTATTTGTACATGCTCGAATAATTTCTGTTTAAATCATAGAAGTATTTCATTCATTGACATTTAAATTATATATAAAATAGTTCGAACTATATATATATTCGATTTACAGATATGGAAATTATAGAAATGATCCAATTATAGTGATATCCAATTTGTTGTTATTTGAAATATAGGACGTTGGAAATACAACAATACTCGATAAATACATCTTCGAACCAAGGAGAAGATCCAATTGCATGTTAAAAATTGTAGAGTTTGATTTACAGAGAGTCCATTATATAGCTTGACCAAAATAGAACAAGTCTTAGGGGCAAACTGTGTCGCATTTTTTTAGAACTCCCAGCGATGACCATTATGTTTTAAAATGTTGTTTGATAAATCGGTGCATGAAATTGGAAGAACTAAAAGAAGCTAGTAAGTAACGTTTATAATGTCATAAATAAGAAAAGAAAATCGAGTCAGTTGTTTTATAAATTCTCAAACTTAAAGCTATTGCCTCTAACCTTTATGACCAAAGACAGCTTACAACATCGTTGTTACAATAGCCAGTGTAATCCACTACTCCAAGAGAAGTTGCTAAGCTTTATCACATACAACCTTTTCTTACACCATCTCACATATTGTATAGTTTGGAGTCCAATTCTTGCAAATGCAAAGTATTGGAGCTTTGTCTTCGCCAGCAATGAAGTTCTGACTGATCGTCGCTGATTACCTAGCTTACCTCATCCACAGACAAAATCCAATCATAGCCAAAGCACATGTATTCAAATAACTTGCTATTACAAGAAGCTCTTTCCCTACTGTTTCCATTTTTGTCTCACTTTCTTAATATTTATAAATGTTATCAGACTGATCGACGACTGAGCTAGATCCAGTTGAGACAGACGTTAGACAGTAGACAAGCCTCGAGTGACCTAAGAGCAACCCAAATGCGCGACACGTCGAAATAATACGCGTTAAATACAGGCAACTTCGTCAAAGAGCGCTGTACTAAAAGGTTTATTTACAAAGTAGTTTTGTGGGAGACAAAAAACCATTGTCAGCCATGAATTCAATTTGACAAGGCCATTTCAAACAAAGAATATACAGATGAAAAGGATTAGACTAATCAAACCAAGTATGTTAATACTTTTACGAAACAATTTGCAGACATTTGTCTCAAACAACGCCCGCCTTTGCAGCTTACCACATCGCTCAATCCTTACAAGATCCAGTAATAATAGCAAATAAATTTATTATCAATCAATTCCACTAATAACCACCTACAAGGAATCGATGGTACCCTACCCTGTAGTTTGCACAAACGGACCCATACTTTGCATCCCTCACTCAACATACACATTAACCCAAAACAAAACAGACCAGTAACCAAAATATACGATCGATCAAAAAACAAACCTAACATAAACATTTTCCGGTATCTTCCACGCATTCTCCGTGATTGCCATGGCAACAGTCGATTTAGCCATTTTAATGACGTGTTTATCCTAACCGATTTAGTTTACTCCTCAAATAACCAAAAATAATCTAAGTATTTCAAAGTGCTCTATAAAAAGTGTTCGCATACGCGAATCTAGGGAGGCATATGGTATTTACCAATCTTTTGCACTGCAAACTTTCGGTGGAAATATTTTCTAATTTACTAATTTTGGAATATCGAACCCTCGGGAAAAGTTTTTAAGAATGATTGATATGACAGTACCGACTTCTTGTGGATTATTCGTTATCATCTAAACATTTTAATGTCACGTCAATGTCAGAATAGTTGGGATCACGCTGTGATCGCGAGGACAAGAAAAATGGGATTAGTTTCGGCACGCCGCAAACAGACCCCGGAATACGAGATAATGTATAGGTTAATTTCTTAAGAGTTGCCAATTTTTTCTTTCTTGGCTAGTTTCGATCCATATTTATACAACGTTGCCATATATCTATACTTTCCTTTGTGAATATTCATACTCTGAAGAGTGTCAGACGAAAAAGCTTTTAATTATAATTTTAGCGAAATATAACAAATTTTAAGGCGATTTTGAAGTTCTGCACCACAAAATTTTGTTCAGATACGAATTAGAATGATACCCACTGATAACAGTGTATACGACAAACGAAATACACAAACTCAAAATTTTGTATTCAACCCACTGCAATACAATTTGTAAAATTTTTAAAGTCCGAGATTTTGACCACCGAATGTTGTCACTAATCAACATGCATAATGAACGTTCATTCGATGCAAGTAAACTGCTTACTGTTACTGATCAAGTGCTTACTGTTTTGCTTTTCCGTACATTTGCGTATATGAGGCCACAGTAGAGTTTTGTTTCCCCGTGCTGAACACATGTATAGTTTACATGCATAGTTTACTAGTGTTTTTATTACCGACAACGGTGTGGCCAGGGTAAGACAAGTGTAGAGGACAAGAACTTGAGGGGATCTACAGGCCTTGCCCCCATTAAAATGTTAGCGGCTATCCCTTTGCTTCTGCTAAGAATGCAGCTCCCGATACCATGCTTGCCACTAGTGATAAGAAACTTTGATTATTCCGTGACAATTACTCTACAAATCAGAGCGCTAAAGGAATCCTAAGGGCCATCTGTAGCCAAAAGTTGGGGGCATTGCCCCCAATTCCTCCCCATGACCACAGCCACTGATTCCTGAAAATAAACATTGTCCTGTCCACACATTATAACTTATGTCTTGTTAACGATCATTCCTTTCCACTCTTTGACATTAAAAAATTAGTTTATCCTGCCCCACTTTGATATCCCTACCATTGATATCTCTCTTGAATAGTTGTTCGTCACTGGTTTTAAATCAATATGTCTTGCACATGCAGAATGGTGAATAGTAACAAAGTAATGGGGGCCAAAACCTTTTTATTCAATTGTAGGCCATGGTCAATATTGTTCAGTGTTCATTTTGGATGCTGCTGAGAACCAATATCAGCTGGATTTTTCTTCAGAATATTTAATGGTTACTAGTAATGTTCTAAACATATCGAAATGCCCAGTCTCTTTCATACAATTCACATTAGCAGGATAAACTACAACACTGGAAACTTACAGCTTTCCACAAACAAAGTACTCCATCAATACCTTACAGCATACATTTTATAATGTTTGGACATTTCGTCCAATAAGGAATTTCATTATATACCTTAAACAGTCTGTGTACACCTGAGGAAGAATGGGATGGAAACACACTTTCTTTCCTTTTTTTCTGTTCTCGCTCTAATCTCAAAAGTGTTGCATTAAGATATCATCCTTTGTTACATGGGTCGTCATCAACAATTCAACTAGGAGAGTTGGGACACCCATCTTATGTCCCTCCATCAACTAAACAACACTGTCTTGATCTTACAGTGAGCTAAGATGGCAGATACATAGCATGGATTATGAAAGAGCTCACCCGGGATGATAAATGTAAATTAAAAAGAATGGAAAAGCAATTTCACCATGGATGGTAAGGAATATCACAAGGGATGGTAAGGAGTATCACAGGGGATGTCAATGAATATTAGCGGGGATAGTGAGGAATATCACAGGAGATGGTAAGAAATATCACAAGGGACTGTGAGGAATATCACCACACATGGAAAGGAATATCACCAGAGATGGCAAGGAATATCACAAGGGATCATAAGAATATCACCGCAGATGGTAAAGGTTAACACCAGAGATGGAAAGGAATATCACCGGGGATGGTAAGGAATATCACCGGAGATGGTAAGGAATATCACAAGGGATTGTAAGAAGTATCACCAAAGATGGAAAGGGTTGTGTAAGGAATATCACCACACATGGTAAGTAATATCACCAAATATGGCAATTAATATCACCACGCATGGTAAGTAATATCACCAC
>JANTCA010082916.1:0-35597 GCA_024741275.1 Chironex yamaguchii | reverse complement strand
TTCTTTCGAATCCTATTCAGTGTTTCGTACCTATGGGCCTTTTCTTGTTTCTGTTCAAGTTTCTTTCTTTGTGTGTCGTTATGATTACCTTTACACTTAGCTTTAGTAATGAAACAAGAAATAAAAACCGTTTGGTAAGCTTCAATACTTGAGAGAAGACTTGAGAGCACAATAATTTAATGAATAAATTTTTACTGTACTGGGTCAGAGACCTATCTGTCTGTCAGCGAATTTTCACCAAATGCGTTCCCTGTCTATAGTAATTGAGACAATAAAAATTTTGTTCGGGTGC
Organism: Chironex yamaguchii; assembly: GCA_024741275.1. Lineage (NCBI taxonomy): Eukaryota > Metazoa > Cnidaria > Cubozoa > Chirodropida > Chirodropidae > Chironex > Chironex yamaguchii. The sequence goes on along the minus strand of JANTCA010082916.1, from coordinate 35,305 downwards.
AAGACTAAACCCTATTTACAGTCAGTAAATTGATCTAATGCAGATCTTTAAAAAATGCTCGTATGAGTACTCCTTTTACACTAAAGCTGACAGAGATATTAGCCATCATTATGCTAGTGAAAACAGTTCCCAAAGGTGATCAATTACCTATCTCGTCAAATGAAGTTTCGTTACAATTCGGATGGTGAACGAGACTAGGAAAATAATCAAGGCACCGTCAATGTGATTTCTTTGATTGATGCCAAAATGCGTTTTTTTTGTTTTGCTTTTTTCAAAGAATTTTCCTGACATTTCGTTATTTGTTATTTAGATTAAGTAAATACGGACTCAGAAGCAACTCAAATACGGAAACTATTTTAGCTCAAGTTATATTAGCAGGAACTTTATGGGGCTAATATTACCAGGGAATTGTTGAAAGGCCTAGCGAGGATTTCTCTGCTTTCACTAATTTCATCGCTTGATTTTGATATTGCTGAAGTGGAACCGGGTCACTTGGTCACTTTTTCCGACCTGGTTACCGGGTCACTGGATCTGACCCGGTGACCCGGTTATTACAATCTGGCCCAGTTACCAAATATGATGCTCTTGTTAGGATCCTGTTATCAGTTAGTTGGGTAGCAATTGAATTTTGACATGTGCTCGACATTCGTCAGCCGTGAAAACGATTGCATTCGACGCAAAGTGCCGAGATGTGGAGCTGAAACACTTCTTAAGGGCCATTATTCAGAATTCCGTAAAGAATCATCCCGTAAACATTGTAAGAACTCCTTGTGAGGAGGAATATCGTGCTCAGTTCAGACAAAATGAGGTTGACTGCATTCTGTTGTTCTGTAAGTCCAACATGTTGAAAGAGCCGGAAGAGGCAGGACGTCCAGTTGGTGTTCCGGCCCTGCAGTAACCGGACCCGGAACTGGAGCCGAATATAGCAGGGACCTCACGCCAAGAAGAGCCCCCGGAAAAAATTGCCAGGAATGATCCATTGGTTGCTTTTCGTTCGAAAAAAGCCTCCATACCGTTTGAGCCGGCAGCACTTACTGATGCAGATATGGAGAGAGAAGTAAGCTCAGAGCCTGAGCCATACGAACACACCGATGCATCGGACGTTCCTGATCAAAGGTCATTTGATCTCCTGGCTTGGTGTGGTGAACAGCGTTACCGATTTCCGTATCTGTCTATTGCTTCCAAGCAGAGTTAGGGCTCTAGAGTTGAATCCGAACTACACTTTTCCACGGGTGGAAAGCTTAGTCGAAAAGACAAGGCCAACTTGAAACCTAATACTATGGAAGTATGACGGTGACGGTATACCATGACGGTGGGAAGTACATATGCTATATAATTTTTGCTTTGGAAAGTCAATTTGTAAGCTCTAAAGGAGGTGATACAACATAGCATCAAAGCGAAATACTTCGAGATTTTGTTGCAGATAATTTGGACCGGGTCACCAGTTCATTCGGGTCACTTTTCCCAACCTGGCCACCGGGTCATTACCTGGTTCTACCTCTGTAATGGTGATTCGGGTGAATGACGAAAGTCCTTATGCATATTTATTTTGGGCATGAAGACACTACAGTCGATGTCTGGTCAACCACGGTTGTGCATTTACATGATCTTTTAAATCCGTGTTCAATAAAGTTCCCTTGAAAAGGTAGATAATTTGCAAAATACAATATATATGCATTCTCACTATGTAAATAAACAAAATATAAATATATTTTGAAAGGGTTATTATGTAAGCATTTTTCAACCCACACAAATGCTTTATAATACGATTTCAGCTCAGTCAGATCAACAAGAGGAAACACAAAATTGCCCATTCAGTTTTGCAAGATCAATTCAGATTTCTGAGGACTTCTACAGTAGACTTTAGCAATTAAAAGCTAAACTATGGAGCCTTAAAGTCTGTTCTTTGGGATCTTTTGAGTTTCGATAGAAAAGGAGGCACTTTGTCTTAGGTCAGTATTCTCTTTTATACTAAGCACATCCTCTTTCTTGACAGGTCAATGTATACTTAAGAAGACAGCTACTATATCTAGGTGATGGTTTGAGTTGATCTTGTTGTAGAAGTATGCTTTAGTGTTAATAATGTGCATAAACTGAGACGTTTCAAATACAACAGCCCAGAAATAACGGGTAACATGAATTTCAGACATTGTAATATTAAAGTAGAGAACAATGCAACGTGTATGGAAATTTAAAGGGAATAAAAGTTGTCAGTGTAGCGAAGAATGATTCGATTCAGTGCTATCAAGTGCTCGTAGTTACAAAAGTTTTATTTTGTAGATGTTTAAGCAAAATTGAATCTGCAATTTTGTTTAATGATCAATACACTTCAAGGTGACTTAGATTTTTGACACACCAGAATTCGGTAGACATAGATCAAAGTTTTTTGAGTGCCTCTGTCTTTGTCAAATTTAAGTGAGGTAAGCCTCTACTCTACTTTTGCGTGTGATAACTCACGCTTGATTCTGTGTACTTGATTATTGAACTTGTTACTTATTTCTTTTGAGTATTTTCATTTTCATATGTAGCCAACTCTTGCCTTACGATCACCCCCCATATGACGGTCTCCCCTCTATTAAAGACAAAGAAAATCCCAACTGAAATGACAAAGAAGTGATTGAACTTAACTCCTGCTATAACGGACTCTAGATATTAAGGAAATGCAGGCACTATGTGTGGTCCCATTTGAACATTTTAAATATTTAACTCTTGATAGAACGGAAACATGCTGTATATAACTGTCAGATAGACTGAACGTATTACAGGCAATAAATTGGGTGGGGAAAGCATGGCATAATGTTAAGGTGACAACCATAAGTAAGTGTTTCGATTCTGGGGCAATTTCTAGCAATACACTGATAGAAGATGAAAAGAAAGATCCTTCAGTGAACTCAATGAAATCGATAAAAATCTTGAAAATTCAATTAAAGACATTTTGCCCGAAACTGCCATCAAGGCAGATACATATGATGGTGATGATTATGAGGATGATGACGACACGACGACGACAACGATGATGATGATAAGGATGATGATGAGGATAATGGTGACGATTAAGATGACGATGATAATGACGATGATAATGATGATGAGGATGATGAGGATGATGACGACGATGATGATGATGATGATGATGATGATGGCGATGATGAGGAGGATAATGGTGACGATTAAGATGACGATTATAATGACGATGATAATGATGATGAGGATGATGATGATGAGGAGGATAATGGTGACGATTAAGATGACGATGATAATGACGATGATAATGATGAGGAAGATGATGACGATGATGACGATGATGATGATGATGAGGATGACGATGAGGATAATGGTGACGATTAAGATGACGATTATAATGACGATGATAATGATGAGGAAGATGATGACGATGACGATGATGATGATGATTATGATGATGGTGATGATGATGACGATGATGATGATGATGATGATGATGATTATGATGATGGTGATGATGATGACGATGATGATGATGATGATGATGGCGATGATGATGATGATGATGATGGCGATGATGATGACGATGATGATAATGATGATGATGATGATGTTGATGGCGATGATGATGATGATGATGATGATGGCGATGATGATGATGATGATGATGATGATGATAATGACGATGATAATGACGATGATAATGATGAGGAGGATGATGACGATGATGACGATGATGATGATGATGGTGATGATGACGATTAAGATGACGATGATAATGACGATGATGAAGAAGACGATGATAATGATGATGATGATGAGGATGATGATGAGGATAATGGTGACGATTAAGATGACGATGATAATGACGATGATAATGATGATGAGGATGATCATGATGATGAGGATAATTGTGACGATTAAGATGACGATGATAATGACGATGATAATGATGAGGAGGACGATGACGATGATAATAATAATAATAATTATTATTATTATGATGATGATGATGATGATGGCGATGATTATGATGATTATGATGTTGTTGTTGATGATGATGATGACGACGACGACGATGATGATAATGATGATGATAAATGAAGTCACTCCGACCAGCAGCTTGAAGAGCTATCACGATGTTGTGAGGTCCGTGAGAGTTATAGAAGTGTTCTTCATCCAGCGTCGTCTTGTTATGATGGCGAGTGAATTTGTAATCCTAAGTACTGAAAAAGCAATTACACCAGACGACACTTCAAAAAGTTTTTCTTGCCACCATAAAATTACAATTTACAAAAAAATACAAAACGTATAAGATAAACTACAATCTGTTTATAAAATTGCATGATTGCTGTTGATCAAATAAATTAATAATCTTTCAACCTGTAACTTAATTATTTTTTCTCGTCCCACTATTACGGACGCAATATTTTGGTCCCGATGGTGTCCGTAATAATGAGAGTTGACTGTATTTCAAACCTATTTTTATACTTATTTATACACTCAGTTTTTCAGATATTTTCCTATCCATATATTCATGTATCATGTTTGATTAATTTTGTTTCATTGACTTATTTAGTTGAGTGTTTACTATAATGAATTTATTGAATTGAATATGAATTTCTTTAGATGATTGATTTATCAGTTGATTGATTGAAAATGTCAGAGAAATTCAATATACAAAACCTCACATTTCGTACTTTCATTCCTATCAGACATCGTCCAGTTTCAGCAAAAACGCCGATAATAAGGATGCGTTGATCATAGTATTCAATTCTTAACTGATTTAACCTTTTATTTTCTTTATGTCACAAGAAAGGTCAATCGTAGACTCATGAATTAAAATAAAGATTTTTAACCTTTCATGTAATATGTCAAATGAATAGTAATTACCAAGAAAATAACAAATATACAAGACATGGAATGCAATCAACACTACAATTTCAAATCATCAATGTATATAATCATGCGACATCAAACAGGCATTTGTATTTGCAAGATTCTGTCAGGCCTAATACATATTTCCGTCTGTTGTTGATATAGTTTACTCATCTACATATCTTTAGCTATACTTGATAGGGAGATGCCAGAAAGAAAATTGTATTTTGAATTTTTTAGAAAGACCAGTAAGAAAAGAATATCTTTTCTCGATTATCTTTACCAGTTTAATTTTTTCCAAGAACAACTTTGTCTTAAAAGAATTTTCTGCAGAATAGCAAAGGAATTGGTGAATGTAAAAAACGTAATATTCTGATAAGCTTATTTCTGCTTTTCTTCTTTTTATCCCGGTACTGTTAATATGATGTATGTGATCACCAATGGCAACAGGTCCATTGGTCTAATTAAGGTACCAAACGTTATTTAAATCGCATTCTTTGAGTTCAGTGTTTTGAAGGTATAAAAGAGACAGGATGGGAGGAAGTTTTTATAATCTGAAGAAATTTCAATCCAACTAAACTACCATTATTGGCTTCAAACTGTGGAGGAGTGTTTAATAGTTTGCATATTTATAGTCACTAAAGGTGAAGATGAAATACATCAACCCTTATCTCCTTAACTAATGCTTTATGATATTGTAAAATGCAAATGCAAAGAGGCATCTTTACTATTATTAATTACCTTGTCTGCGGAATATTGTTGGTAGCTATGATCACAGTATCTTAGAAAAATCAATAGGTTTTATGGAATAGATCGTCAGGGAGCCAAAAACGCATCCATAATAATAAAGTATAAATATTAAATTGCAGGTGATATACTATGGGAAAAATAATTAGAATAACTTAGGTAAAGTACGGCATATTCAACCAATGTCAAGGTATGAACTACTAGTACTGAGGTCCCTATTTTTCATGCGAGAGTAAACTTTTCGATAAAATGTGCCTCAACACAGATAAAGGCCAACATTTTCTTAATTGTTTCCTACAGTTTGCTTGTAAATATCAAAAGATTGCGCTAAGGCATCTTGAGTAAATCTTATTATTGCTAACATGACCTTCTAGTGCCCTAACATCTCTTTCAATGTCTGGCCTATTACGATGTTTCTTGGGCTTTCGGTGATACGGTTTACGTCCGGAATTTAAACAAGTGAAGGTTAGACGTATTATACCTAGAAAAATTCACTTTTTGTATTGTAGTTAATTGCTGTTCATAGTAATGTTTCTCGAATGAAGGCTCCAGTCAAAATGTGACAAATGCAGGTTCTTTGGCAAATCTTTACTTCCTTTCCAACCTTGCCAGTGAAAAAGTGTGATACGATATTATAGCCTTGGTTTAAGATCAAATAGAGCTATATTAATACGAAAAACAAGGGTAGTTGTCGCCGAGGGAACTGAAGGGAATGTTGATGTCATCACGATTATCATGGTCAAGGTAAGAACTGCATATGCTAGACATTCCTTTGGTGATAAAATTGATAACGTTATGAACGTTGTGGTTTGTCTGTGAATGCGGGGCTAGACAATCATTAGCATGGTTTATAAACAATATTTATGCAATATGTAGGTTGAGAAATTTACAAACAGACAAAACGGTCTAACAAATGATGATAAAATGCTTTGTAGTATTCTTTTTGTACGTTTAAAAATCCAGAACCTATTTTAAACAAGTGATGTAAAAATCGACTGGTTTGACTTGATACTTGCTGTTTTGAGAAAATGATTGTCTATGTCACCAACATTAATTTCATTTGCACCAATTTTGCTTTTTCGTCGTTCTGTTAATGCAAAATTGTGACATTAGATTATGACAATTGCTGCAAAATTGGACATTAAAGAAATATAAGAGAACATTATAAGTTGGTCACTGGTCATTGAATCGTTTGTTATGCACATTAGTGAACTTACTTATAGGACATGACAGTTTTCAAAAATGTTTTATTCACTTCCATATGAGAGTTTCAAACCCATGATTACGTGTCTTTGTATTGTATTGTAAAGCAAAGTTAATGGCTTGTTGATAAAATTGGTATCTTATCCTTTTGTTTAAAGCCTTGCTTCTTAACGGATTCATTATGGTGTTATAACTGCACTAACAAATAAAAGTGCCGAGAATAAGCATGAACCTCTCAGAAGACCGCAACGTCGCAAATATCAGTTCTAAATATCGAAAATCCAATTATCTTGAGATGAATGAATACTAAGTCAGACCTAAGTACAAGACCGAACATTTAGTATTTGTTATTGTATAAAACACCTGTAAAATTGATGAACGAGCATGAATGATGCTGCAAACTAAATGAGCTCTATTACCAATAACAAAAACCTTAACTCACATTTCTGTTTAGTAAGGTGAAAGGAACGCCACATTATTGCCTCGATTAGAATTCAATATCAATTTTTAATGTCCTGGAAGGCGCTAGAAGCCTTTATTTTACTTCGTAAAGACAAGAAGAATTAAATGCAGTCGTCCATCTTGAATGGTGACAGTACATGTGTGCCACAGAAACATTGCAGAAAACAGATGTACTTAAAATCTTTCCATTCTGCGCAGTGAATTTAATTGCAAAGGAATTGGCATGATTTAGACTGTATAAATGTATTTTGATATGGACTAGTATTCTCCGTTGCACTTCAATGCTACTATCCTACTTGTGTAGCTTAATTATCAGCTGAAATTCTTTCAGGAGTATCATAAGAATAATTGAGAATAATTATACTGTAGGTAGCATAACACTATTGATTTAACAATCGCATTAACAGCTATCGATAGCATTAACAGCTAAGGATAGTATTAAGGTAAATGAAGAATTTATGGTTTCAAACTTTCACAAACATCTTATGATTCAAGCTTCCTACTCCCCAAACATTTGTAGTCACTTTCGCAAACACTTTATGACTCAATATTCCTTCTGCTAAAGCGTTGATAAGTTTTTTTTGCTTAAACATACAATAATTTGTTTACTTTTCCACTCAAACCATTGCAGCTAAAGCATTTCTAATCTCTCATCATGCTACAGTACATCAATCACACTTTGCATACATCAATAGCAACCTAGAAAATTTTTCATGATACCCCGCTCTCCTTACTTTACATAATGCTGTCTGAAATGTATTTGGAACCACCGAGTACATATTTTAGGTCACTGAAGGCTAGGTCGACTTATGAAGTTACTTGAATATTTTTGCATCAAATAGTGTTGATACCACTAACGTACTCAGCTAATATAGAGTAGGAAATGGTATGCAAGTAGCGAAATTTGATATTTGAATATTTTACTAAGTGTAATATCAGCTAATTATGTAGTAACCCAACCTTAAGGAAATGTTTAACAGAAAATGATATTTAGCTCATATTTAGGCAGGCTCTTATGGCCTATGTTTCCGCAATTTGAACCTTGGAGGACGTTTTCTAGGCAAAGGTTAATGTGGCTAAAGTAGGTACACTTTAACAGAGGTATATTTCAAAACAGGATTGTAACTTGATAGCTTATATTCTGAGTACAATGTTATCTTTACATTGTCTTCAACAGACCAAAAATTATAAGGTATTATATTTTGCTCAAAAGTAAATATCCTATACAAATCCAGTAGGTTTTCCTTGTTTGCAAGAGGCGGCCTATGTAGTTTACTACACAGAATGGATTGTAGTCATTGAATCATAGAAGAGCCACTGTTCATCATTGGGTAAATATAAAGAGGTTTTGCAGTTTACTGAGTCGACTGTGATGCTACAAACCTCGTAAACTGTTGGCAAGAAAGTGAGCAAGCAATGGACCTGCAATGCGCTATTTAAACTTCCTTTTAATCATAGCAAACAAAACCCCAGCTTGTATGTGTAGAGTATCGTAGTTTTATGCTATATAAATCTTATCATCAGCAAGCCATTGTCACGATCACTATTCCAACCTCCACCAGGAAACGTTTGCCTCCTTGTTAAGCTACTTTTGGGATCTTAGCCTGTGTATCTCTCTAATAATTTAATGCAAATATAATACTTCATTGCAAGCAAAGAAGTCATAAAGCAAACCAAAAAGTCATAACGCAAACCAAAAAGTCATTACGCAAACCAAAAAGTCATAACGCAAACCAAAAAGTCATAACGCAAACCAAAAAGTCATAACGCAAACCAAAAAGTCATAACGCAAACCAAATAGTCAAACAAAATTGTGGACTTTTTGTTTGCTTTGTGGACTTTTGTTTGCTTTGTGGACCCTATTGTTTGGTTTGTGGACTTTTTGTTTGCTTTGTGGACCCTATTGTTTGCTTTGTGGACCTTTTTGTTTGCTTTGTGGACCTTTTTGTTTGCTTTGTGGACTTTTTCGTTTACCTTGTGGACCTTTTTGTTTGCTTTGTGGACTTTTTTGTTTACCTTGTTGACCCTTTTGTTTGCGTTGTGAACTATTTTGTTTTCTTTGTGGACTATTTTAACTGCGTTGTTGACTTTTCTGTTTTAGTGTTAGTGTGTTTTAGTATTTTAGTGTTTCGTTTTCTTTTAAATTTTGCATCGATCATTTTTCTTATGTGTTGCAATTCTTTTATTTGCGTCGTATATATTTCTTATGTGTTGTGCTTTTTTCATTGCATTGAATTTTTAATTTTTTGTGCTGAACCTCCGGGGGCAACGTAGGAAATACGTAATCTGGCCGATTTAGCTTAAGGAAGCTAGTTACTATTCACAAAAATCATGATTGAAAACAAATATAATGTATTGTTAGATGGAATTCTTAACACTTTGTCTCTTAACATTGCTGATTTAGAAAAATAATACTCAGATGATGAGTCAGTTATTTTACCATTGCAAGTGATTACAGCACCTGCACTTTATGGAACATTTGAATGCTTCACCTGAGTTCCCAACCTGTTAAATAGCTGAAGAGGCAAGAAATCAACTTACCAGTTGTCATGCCAATAATGTACTATTGCATGGATTTAAAGTGGTCAACCAATTCTTGCAAATCCAGAAGTTTAAAGTCAGAGGTGTACTTTGTGTAGAAACAGGACGTGATAAAGCATTACTAATAATATTGAAGAATAAAGTACAAATGCTTAAGTCATGCAACTTTTTAACCTTTGACTAACGAGAATAATCGTTCAACAAGAAACAACTAAAGATAATACAATTTAATTAAGCTTGAGAGATCGTGTAATCGATTTGTCTCTTTTTTCAGAACAGGATAATTCGAGAACTGTCGCTGCTTTAGCTTTTGGAATTTTGTGACCGATTAACATCAGTTTTTGGCAAATATGTCTCGACTCTACATACTTGGTTGAAACGATAGCACACGCTAATTTATAGAACGAGAAATGTTTGAGGAGTTGGTGTATTTTAACATGATAAGATGATTTGTTAAGAGCAACAATAAAGGATGTATAAGGCACCTTTACAAAACAAAAAGAGAACAATATGCTGTTCCTGTAATTAAGAATTTTTAAATATCAGTATATATTTTTGATTTTTCATATGTTAGGTGATAAATCCCAGCATTTTGTTGTTTTTTTACCATTTTTGTTTTGTCTCACTATTTGCATTTGTGATTTTATGGGAAACATTCCATATTTAAACGATACATTCTTTGATCGTCAAGAATTATCGTCATTACTCCAGTTTCAGTAGTTTCTGCAAATCAACACAGTGCTTTCTCTTTCCAGCTTCAATCAATATCAGTATCCTTATTAGCTCTCTCGTTCTATATCAAGCACACCTTAAACGGTCCCTCTTCTACATAGTTCTTTAAACATTTCCGATAGTAAACGTAAGAAAATTCTTGCAGTGTTTGTCTTGATTTGCCAATGTTAGAAAATTTGAAAAGTAAAGTTCCGAAACTTGGAAAATGGCATTTGGAAAATGAAAATGACATGTAAGGAACAAACACTCTATGCCCGAGTCTCTGTGAGATGCAATTTCGTTGCTATCTATGAGTCAACATACACCATTATCATATTTACGATACTTTAATGTTTTCCCTTTAGTCCTTGAATATATTACTCTTGTCAGGAGGACCTCTCTTTTAAACCATCAATTCTAATTTTGTAAAGATAGTTGTGTACTTGGAGGACAAGCTAGCAACAAATAGGAATGTAATTATCGTGCCTTAATCAATATTATGTGTATTGTGACTTTTTCCCTTCTTCTTCCTAGTAGGACATTGAAGGTATTCTGTATGAAGACAACTACTGTTGCAGATTTAGAATTACTGGGTTGTATTGCAGAGCTTCTGAGGGAAGCCTAGTCTAGAAAAATAAGCACTGTAGAATATTTTGTACAAATGTGCACTACTAAAAAAGTTAAAGTTGTAATCCACTACACCTGCATAACATGTTCTTCCAAATAATAACCTTTGCTCAGTACAGTCAACATAGCGAACTCCAAACAATAATTAAATAACCAAACAATTTCATTACAGCCGAGTGTGAACTAAAATGTGATTGTTAAGCGCCATTTCATGACAGTATATTCAGGGACTTAATTCATTTCTACAATATTTTCCTGGTACAAAACAAAAAATTGCTTTGAAAATTTATGAGATGGTTCCCAAACTTTTTCGTTGTCTGACACCCTTAAAAATTTAAATCGTCAGAAAGTAAAGTCTACATACATGGTAATCGTTCTATAAAAACCATCAAGACCTTCCAATCATAAACAACAAAGTGGACCAAGAAAAATGAGGCACAAAGCATTTTGGGTGAATGTAAGTGAAAAACCTAACTCCTTTTGCCTACGGAGTCTTGGTTTTCTTGTTTTAAAGTAGACAGACTTTAATACACTTAGATGCAAGGACGATCAACTTATGCCAGTTTTCCGAAATTTTTGTCCTGATACATTTTGCTCATTCTGAATTTCATTATGTTCACCTTTGGCCAAATCACATTGTTTGGAAGCCATTTTAACTTTGCAAGTGTGAGATGGCTGTTTTTGTATGTTCTGATGCTTGGCGAAGACTGCTTGAAACATGTTGTCTGATCCTGTATCCAATCTTTGAAATGCACAAGCTACACACCGAGCTTGCCATAGGCACAGAAATTCATATACAGCGGAACCTTTTTGTTTGAAAAGTACGCAATCCTGATGATTTGATGTCAAAGCCTTCATAGTCTTGAAAACAATTCTGGTATTGACAGCAGAGAAACACTCTACGAAATCTTTTGAATAAGTGTTTCTGTGCGGATTGAAACATTTCCTGGCCAAGGAAGTTTTAAATTGACAGGACATTTTTTGGCCCCAAAAGATTTTATTCGCCTGAAAAATACTTATTGCAACCAGGACGATTTTTCAGGTTTATTTTACGTTTATCAGCGATAAAGTAGATCTGATCGGAGTATACTTCCTAGGATGGCAATCTTATCAGCGTAGTTAAGATTTTCAGGAGTCTAAGCTGGATAAAATCAGCTTCAGTATTATAAATGGAAGGCCAGAGGGTGCATTAAAAGCATATAATAACAGAAAAGGAGCGACAGGAGTACTTTGTGAAACTCCTGTATTTATGGCAAATGTCTTTGTAAGTTCACCTTGCGTAATGACGTGGATTGGTTTGTTGATTGTGATTACGATGACTACTCCTGTATGCTACTAGAATCTACAACACTCGGTCTAAATTAAAACAATCGAGTGTCTTAACAATATTCAATAAAATCTATTACAGCTTCCTCAATTACTTTCATCAGTCCTTCAAAAATACGACAAAATGTGAAAATATGTTATAGTAACTTACCTTGGCTGACTCGTTTATTAGATAAAAAGACGATATTATGGGCTATGAAAGAAATATTTGGTAATACGCCTTCTTTGTACTTATCAGGTATTCTGTGGTCTCAAGTTTTAATGGTAGAAGATAACAATTTCCAATTATTGGAGGCGCGTTTTGTAGCCGACTCACTACAGAAACTAAAAGTACTTATGGACAATATTTTACAAAGACATTTTTACATTAACAAGTAGTTTAAAAATGTAAAAAAGAATCAAACTCTTTAACTAGTATGTTCTTTGATTCTGAAGACTAACAAAACTACACAAATATAGATTAGTCCCGTAAGCAACATTGTTGTGTAAATTCAAAAACTGTTATTTGTTAACTGTTGATGACTATTATATTAGTATCTGTAAAAAAAGGAATAAAAGTTGGACCATATCATAATGATCAGTATTGACTTCAAAGCCAATTTACAAAGAAAGTAGTATTTATTCATCATTCAACAATTATGGTAAATTATCACCATAAATAGCAGAGGTCAACACTTTGTTTCACAATCATATGACTTTAAGCTAACAGCATTACACATTATATGTTTGTTTTCAGCCACAGGACGTGTGCAGCATGAAATTTGGTTTGTACTGACAGCTATGTTGGCGTTGCTCTAACGGCAGGATACCGCAATTATGCTATGTATTACAAGAGGCAAAGGAAACGATCTCATACATCTCATGTACCGGGATTAGCGTTTAACCAACAAACTGCCAAGGGTGTTAAGAGCTTTGAAGAACAGAGAGGAGAATAGTTAAAAAATATTTAAAAAAAAGAAATTTGTCATTTGATACGTGATACAGAGAATTAAAGCTTTTGAAATGTGAGTTGAAAAAAGATGGTTAGAATAAGCTGGACAGAGACGAAGACAAATTAAGTGAAACCTTCCTTCAACTGAAAAGAGGTGGAACGGACATGTGCTGCATGGGAATTGAAGATTATTGGAGGAATGATAGAAGGTAATCTACCTAGGGGTAGGAAAAGACTCTGTAGGCTGAATGACTTAAGACAAGATGGTTATGCAAGCTTGTAAAGAAGAGCAAAGGATAGAATGACATAGAGGAAATGGATGCCAAAGAGGACCTGTTGTAAGACAGAGCACTAGAGAAAGAAAGAAAGCGAGATGTCACATCAAAGGAAAAGTCAGCAAGATTCAAGTTTGGTACATATTAGTTATTCATAGCGTATGACAGCAACAAAAAGAAGGGTTGTCTCAATGATTTATTTATGATAAATATGATTTAAATTTATTTGTATCGATGTGAATCCAAAGCATGCTCTAGAAGGACAAGTTACCTAGATTAAGACATGAGGAACTTCAGTACAGTTTTTACAACATAAGAAACTTAGAGAAAGTTTTCAATGTTTCTATCAAAAATCTAAAAATAAAGGGGCGTTTTAATGTTTCAAAAGTTGAGAACTGACGTCCATCACAAACCAATACACTCTTAAAAAGGGCGAAAATTGGAAATTTTTTCATGGTAACAAAAGTCGTCAGGAACAGGTTAAAGTAGAAATTATTTTGGCAGTTTTGTTAGAAGTTTCACTTTATAACTCTTCATTTCTTCATTTCACTTTTGTTCCTGGTACAATTGTGAAAACCAAGACTCTTACACCAATAATATAACATATTATTGCGAGAAAAGTTGATTTTAAGACTTGAGTTGATTTGGTTTTTGTGAGTAGAATCGCGAGACAAGTTGATTGTTTGCTAAGAAAATTTTAAGAAATTTCGAGCACTGAATTACAGGTATTGCTAACTTTCACTAACGAGGCCAAATAAGATTTCCTTTTACAAAATTGTGCAGTCTGTAAAAAGACACTGTATAATTTTTGATCTTTACTCTTAAATAATTCAGGAACAAAACATTGTCCAAAATGTAATCCTTGTTTGATATGCCTCTCCTAAATCTACTAAATCGTTTTGACAGGAGTTACAATGACCACTGCGACCTGATAGAAGAAACTACGCTGAAGAGTAGCATCCACTATCTGTAAAGCAAATGTAAATTTATAGACTAAAAGATCTATCATGGCGTTTTTAGGTTTACGTTTGGCTAACAACAGATACGGTGTAGTTCTGACACTTTTGCTGATCTTCCTTGACTGGGAATAATGAAACTCTTGGGAAAATGTGTACACGTAGATGGTTGTGTACACGTAACTCGTATTGTACTTTTGGTAATTACGGTACCGAATTTACAAATGTACAACCTAAAATTCCTATTTCTTATTTTGCGGTATCTTTACTTCAGTGAAGTTAATGCGGAGATCAACGTAACGATAAATGATTGAATGATGTAGACGTTACCCAGTGGAGAGAACTGTCATTCCCTCCCTCTACTTATAAATACGGAATTCGATTCTCAACCATTTTATTCCATCTCTCATTTCAAGACATTGACATTATTCCTCATTTTCCTTATGACTTCTTTCGAAGCAGTGGTATTGTGGTAAAATGCGCGCTTTGCATGCGAACGTTTGTGCTATCGAATCCACGACAGAGTCATTTCGAAGACTTATAAAAATGGTACTTAATGCTCCTCAGCTTAGCACTCAGCACTGACGGGATATTTGATGGAAGTTAAACACACGATGTTACCAGTGTGCCAGCCCCCTACTGTAGCATTCGCTGTGCTTGCAAAGCCGTGTGCCCCAAAGTTTAATGGAAGGGAGATGGGCGACGCCCTATACACCAAATGGAAAGAATTTAATTTCTTTCAAGTTTTACTTATGGCTACTCCAGATCAAGTGCCTTCTGCGGTTATCAATTTAATCCACTGCCAAACAAGTCTAAAAATGTCTCCACTAAACATTAGATACAGTTAAATCGTACACGTGCTGTACTTTGTGTCAGTGAACATTACTGTAGCCCATGGCAATGATTTTTCATCGGGAAAAGTTGCTAATACTTCTTTGGTCGAAACTGCGCCTCATCAGTCAACAAGAAACATAACCTGTTAAAGCAGTGCTGTATTCATTTGACAACAACTAATCTTGTGACCCAGCTAACACAACCAATAAGGATAGGGATTTTGAGGTGAGCTTTATAAACAAGGAAAGTTTCAAATAACCTCAGAAATTAAGTTTTAAAAATTTGCCACTTTGCTCTAAGACATATGTAAAAGGTTTTCACGTCTGACTCACTTCAGAGCACAAATCATCAGAAA
Organism: Chironex yamaguchii; assembly: GCA_024741275.1. NCBI lineage: Eukaryota > Metazoa > Cnidaria > Cubozoa > Chirodropida > Chirodropidae > Chironex > Chironex yamaguchii. The sequence goes on along the minus strand of JANTCA010082916.1, from coordinate 19,495 downwards.
GTGAAGTATAGCTATATGGCAACACTTTTAATAAGAAACACGTATCGAAATTAGAAAATCAAACGAAAAAGAACATAGACAAAGGGGAAACGGAAAAGAAGGCATAAGAGTCCAAAGGAATAACGAAATACTTTCTACCTACAAGTATGTTCTTAGTAAAGTGTCTCAAATTTTCAAGGCCTTTGTACGTTTTACACCAAAAGAATATTGTCCAAGTTATATTTCCTTAAATATCGAACAATTTTGAACTTTTCTAAGGCTTTGTAGACAGAAATTATTGGAAAACAAAGAAGTCAGCGAGTCTCGGGAGTAATCAGCTAGTGCTAATATCATTACACGTAGATGAAGTCAGAAAACTACAGTATTTGAAAAATATCAAGCATACCAAATCAAAGGCTGTTTGCTTGCTCCATTGCCTAGAGACTGGACATAGCTTATAAGTGCGCATTGACTCAAGAACTGACTTTTCTTTAAGTAAACACTACTTGTTATAAGCCACTTTAGTATTAAGAGACATACGAAATACAGTATGTGAAACACACAAACTAGCGGTTTATATCATGGTAAGTCACGTAGCAAACATCAGGGCCTACCAAATAGCAGCAGCTGCTGGTTAGTTGTCTCGGAAAGTGACAGATTTCAACTGCATTTGAAGAAGTCTTTTGCAAGATAACTTTAACGTTTAACTTAGACTGCTGTATCTATTAGCTATCTATTTCATGTCTGTTTATGCTGTGTAAGCCCTTTGCGGTTCTTTTCCACTCGTCCCTGTTACCAGCTGCCGCGCTCTCCTTGTTCCAGGTTTGCCAGGCGACCTTGTTTGAGCTTCTGTTCGTCTCCATGTCGTCGTTAGTCTACCACGTCTTCGAGTTCTTTTGGTGCCATGGTTGAAGCGACCTTCGTATTAGTGTTTCGATCATAGCCGCTCTCCAGTGATCTTACTGACGCGTAATCCATGTGTAGCGATCCCTGACACAAATTGTTATTTAAATCATATCTTTATATGCTGCGAATTCTTGTTTTAAGAAAGACTGAATTATCCTGTTATTTCCTTTATTTGCAAACATTTGATCGAACATATGATTTTGGAGGAAATCCATCTTTGAGCGGTTTGATGTGTGTTGAACCACCAATATAGTTGCTGCCTGATCTCTTCGTATGCTCACTATCTTTGATGTTGATAACGCCATCTTCATAACAGTTTTGACAAAGACTATTGTTTCTGCAATTTGGTGTCTCTGACGTACAATACTGAATATCCGGGACCGATTGGACCGAGCGTAATCGGTTTCGTCATTTTTTTAGGGTTCAATTTATATAGAAGACTGCAGGGCATTCCTGAGTGACACGATTTTCAAACAGACTTGACAAGAAAAAGTTTAAATGCTTCTCTGCTAGGCCAACTGCCTCTCTCATAGCTCTGTTTTCCATGGGATCACTCTTCATAACTCTACCTTGGCGATTAACAATCCTTGGCGGCTTCCCAAAGGAATATCTTGATTTCTTGTGAATTGGATCGTTGAACGATTTCTCCTTGGCAAGCATTCTTTCTCCTATGAGTGATGTAAGAGTAGCCTCTCCGTCAGTGACTGCCGTGTGGAAGTCTTCGACCAAAGGAGTCGATGCGAGCAAGCCAGACCGAAAGGAACGAAGCTCTGACTTACTGAAATCAAATGGATCAAAGTCGTACCCTTTAATGAGGCAGTCCATATCTTGGATTATTGTTCATCTTTTCATCTGTTGATAGGCACAGCTTGCTGTTTCTCCTGTGAAACTTCGAAACAGTGTTCCATTTATCTGCCATTCTATGCAGCGAATCTCGTACCGCATTCACATTGTTTGCATTTTTGACGTAGAAAAGCTTCCTCCAATCGGCCTTAAGTTTTGATCCTTCGATCATCCGGCATCCGATCCACAAGTCTAGTTGAAGATCTGAATATGGCTTCCCTGTTATGGACTACGCAAACAACTGAAACATCAATGCATCATGTTCTTGTGGGAATGTGAAGACTTCCAGCCAATACTCTGCTAGCCTCAGACTATAATTATCATTATCATAGATTGTTAGCCAGGCATTAGTCCCTGAGAAGCATTAAAAGCAGTCCAATCTTTTGCTCACAGACTGTGAATATTCATTAAGAGGATCTCAATCATATTCATGATGTTCACCCAAAACATTCCCATGGAATTCACAGATTTCTCCACCATCTCAAAGAGACTTGTTACATATGAAGTCAACTTTTCAAAAGACATAAGCCCCTCATATGACTGATTGCTTTCATCAGAAGGGTAATTATATGGATCCCTTGTGTTGGCTAGGTGGTTGTCTGAAATCCTGATTCCTTCTTCGTGACCCTTTGGCATGAGACGTGTTGCTAGAATTTCATACACAGGGTTGTAAATGCGTATTGCTCTATTGAAGCCTGACCAACAGAGCCTTCTGCAGTTAGACCTCCTGCAAGTCAATTTAACTTCAAAAAGTGTCGCCAGTCATGTGTCCTTTCCTCCGCTTTGCTGCAAATCAATCAGTGTAAAAAAGGATTGTTTTGACATAAACAATCCACCGCACATTAGAAGTTATAAGTAAATATGGTCATGTACGGGTTCCAAAGATAGATTAGCATGAAGTCTTTATTAGTTTATCGTATTGCTTGTTTAATTCCACCTTTCGTGCACGTTTGAAGGAAAATAAATGTCTATGTGTAGAATGTATAGAAATGTATAGAAAAAGTGAGGTTTTAGTGGAAATGGCAGCCATTATGGAAAAGATGCCCTGTGGGCCGCGCCCACATTTTTGACAGGGTCTCCCCTGCTAGTTTTGATCAGCAGGCTTTTTGGCCCTAGGAAATGCATTCAGACCTAGTTCCCCAGACATTGCTCACAGATCCTTGATAATTGACTCTACTACGAACTTGAAACATTATACTCAGGCTGTGCTTGAATTTACTTAAATTCGTATAAGTTCTTAGAGTTAGAACGAAGTTCCCTTTGGTAAAAGATGGATGAGACTACGATCATGCTACACAGTGTTTAGGAGATTCAATTATCTTCACCAAAAGGAAATGCTATTTGTCAGAGGAGTAAATAGTCGGAGCCAATTCCGAAAAACAAGCAGACGGTATCAAGTCTTGAAGTTTTCAGTTCATTCTTATTCAATTCATTGAAATGAATTGAATACGAATGAACTGAAGTTGAAAAACAGTCAGATACAAGACGTATAAGGAAGATAATGTAAAAGATCCCGAATGCCAAGCTATGGCAAGAGGTGTTTTCGTTCCCTCTGAATCTAATTAAACGATACCAAGCCAGTGGCTACTGACAACAATACTCCATTTAATGACATATTGGTGACATGAATTAAATCAATTACAGTTTTCCTTGCTGTTTCTTTATTTTCATTATATTTGCACTACATTATTTTGCAGTGAACTTCCTTCCCTGACAATCTTTTGCTCATCAGCAAAAGATTTTGAAAGACAATGTAACAAGGAATATAACAAATGCGAAAAAAATGGTAGGAAAGGAAAAGAAATTGTAAGCAAATGGAAACAAAAGCTGAAAAAGAAACTTCTTTGCTCTGCCTCCATTTTTCCGTTTCTCCTTGTTAGTACCTAATAGCAATAACTACTAGTAGAAACTAGTAGTAGTAACTGCTAGTAGTAAACAGCAGCAGTAATTACTAGTAGTAACTACCAGTAGTAAATAGTAGTAGTAAGTACTAGCTGCAAGTAGTAGTAGTAGTAACTACTAGTTGTAAATAGTGGTAGTAACTACCAGTTGTAAATAGTAGTAGTAAAGACAAGTAGTAAAGAGCAGTAGCAACTACTAGTAATAACTACTAGTTGTAGTAATACTAGTAAATAGTAGTAGTAACTACTAGTAGTAAATAGCAGTAAATGCTGTTGTTTGTCTGTCTACAAACATTCATCTTAAGAGTGAAGTTTTGCCATTGTCCTTGCGGTCATCTTTCCTGTTTAGCTATCTCCTGCTGTTTTCCCCATATTTGTATTTGCTCCTCTTTTTCTGCTCATGATTTGATAATGACGGTCATTCTGCAGATCCTGTAGGATTATTTTGCTAATACTTGTTAATGAAGCATTTGTGTACTAGCAAACCAAGAAGAATATCTGTAGACGCTATCATTATGAATGCTCTTATACGAAGCCCATAAGTCTTTTGTAGTTTGTTAGGAGATACAGTTCGTGCTGCTTTTTTATGCGAGCAAAAATGTGTGCTTTTGGTACTAAGTTTTGTAATTGTGGGCGGACAGTTAAAAATTGGTATCAATCATCGTCTCGAGCTATCAAAGAAAATTGATATGTTGTCGTTCATAAACAAAACAAAATAGATATATAAGTACCACAGTGTCGTGTTGAAGAACGTGCACAGAGTTCAACCAGTGTCGTTTTCAATTTTCTTGAAGTTTCAGCTGCAGATTAGGTCAATAGCAGTGTTTGAAAGCTTTGTTTTTGAAACTAAGCTTCTCTCGGCGAGTCAGTAAAGAGTGTTTCAAACTTAAAGAAGGAAATTGCCTGCGGACATTTTCCTTGCTCTGTCACTGACATTTTCTAGGGTCAATTTTTCTTAAAAAGAGCTAACAGAAATAAAAACAAGGGTAATATAAGTTCTGTTTTGAGTTCTTTCTTCCATTACACTATCAGTTCGTCTCCTGATGACATATTTTGGGGTTAAATTGATACTATATTCGTGATCATGCGGAGACAGACGAACCCAACGTTTGCACACACGTTTTCAAAACTTGAAAATCCGTCATTAGCTACTAATAAACGTAGGTTTAACCTCGGATTCTAGTTAGTAAGGAGCTTACAAGTACCGTCGTTAATACGCTGGATTAGAACTTCTACATCTGGCAAAAATTATGAAAATGTTCGAGTATTTATAATATGATAAACAGACAAACCACACTTCTAAAAATTTGTGGCCGTTATTCATACCGACTCAGGCTATCATTGAACACATCTCCAACACCTTCTCGGGATCAGTGTTTCACCACATAATGACCATATACGTCATTAACATTTTGTGTTCGTAGCTTAAACAATGTCAGTCTCAAATTGTACAATCACCTCATCTCCGAATATGAAATATGAATTAGGAATACAGCTCTGACCGCTAATCAAGGCAGATAGACGAGGAGGCCGTCTTCTGGAGGAAAAGATTTATGATCATAATGCCGGTAAGTAATGAGCCTTCAACACCACATTTTTCTCCAAACGTATCTGCATTTGTGAATTACTGCTGGACTTATTGAGTACTGTACTAATGTAACGACAAGTTAGAGCTTAATTTTAAACAGGAGAAGAAAGCAAGCCTTGTTATTAGTACTGCAGTACTTAGGTTGGTCGAGAATGAAAGAGTATGACAATAATAACTTGCCGTTCTTAGAAGCTGGCTCTCAGGGAGTATCTTTACCTATCAAAAAGAACTCCTCAACATTTAGAACACTCCGAGTGTCTTAAATGAGCAAGCAACTTTATTTAATCATTTATTAGTATATTTTTGGATCATTGGTTTAGATTTCAGTTCGTGGAGAGATAAAAAGACTTTATTGCTGAAACGAATGATGATAGTTCTCAGCTTTGAAAATTATGCAACTTCCTGTTTCATAGCCATATCCCTCTATTCCTTACAGTTCGTAAATGAATTTGCGAAACAGTGCATTTGAGTCATAGTTAGATATCACTTCTAACTTAATAGTATTTAGATCAGTATGTTCACTATTGAGTAGAATCAACGAAAGCTTGTTTTAAGCCTGGCTAGTCGTTCGTGGGAATTGTCTCCGGCACTATGACGCCATTTGATTTGTGTTAAATAGCTACGAACTTTCGGTTTATACTTGTTATGTGACCTATATCCGACGACTGCGAATGAAAATTAGACGACTTTTAAAGAATGAAGTACCAATTAAAGAAATGTGCATGAACCTTAGTAACACGAAAGGAATTAGTTGTCATAAAACTGCTGGGTAAAAAAGATAAGCAAGAATTCAATAATGACGTTGAGTAGCTAATTCCATGTGAATTGAAAAAGTGAGAAAAAGTGAGAATCAAGGAGGTGACATTAAGTCTAATTTTTACACAATCTCTGTTTAATTTTAAAGGAATGAACTAGGTGACAGATATTTTGAGAGTAAGAATCAGTTGGTCTACTATAGAAGAAAGTACAAGGCTGCAAGCTTTTGTTAAACTTGGTAGACAGTTACCCGTAGCTCTAAAATGCAAAACAGCTTTTTAACGATTCTACTATGTTGAGCTAAGACAAGAAGTCCGGCTTTATTTCCAATATTTTCAGTGAGATTGATATTTAATTGGAACAGTCTTGAGATTTTAATTGCGATGTACTTTCAGCCATCGCCATATTCAAAGACACCCATGGAAGCATCCTGTTCATGTATATATGCCTTCTGTGAATAATCACTTGGTATATTTTATCCGCACTTCGGTGTAGCAGATGTAACAACTATTGGAAATTACTATACTTCCGGTTGAAATTAGTACTAAACTGTCAAGAGGTACAATAAGTATAACGCGAGGAGAAATCACAAATGATAAAGAAAATTCATTAAACAGTGCACCAGAAATCCTATTTTGAATTACTCTAGTTAAGATATCGTTTTCAATTTAAGATATATCTCAAGGTCTGAATTATTTATTAGTTAAAGTATCAAACGGAACGTTAGGGTACATGAACATCATGGTTTTGACCAGCACTGCCAACTATAACTACGATCAACCCTCTGGCATTTAGTCTAGAGGCTTTATGTTAAGAGCACTTTGTCAGTGATAAGAGTGCATTATGCAAGGCAGCCAAGTGCAATAGTGGCTTGCAGAGTTTAATGTACTGAGCAGTTATCTATTCTATTATTGTGTGACGCAAAATAATGTAGTTATTGAAAACTTTTGTATGATTTTCTGCAATTAAGTGGGAAGAAAAATAGTGTTGTATATGTAGGATGGTGTGATGGTATTTTGCTTTCATAAATTTAGTCAAAGAATTTACTGTAACGTAATTTTCTAAAACCATGTTTTTCTCAATAATTATCGAAATAAAAGTTGTAAGTAATTGAACACACTTCAAATGGAGGATTACAAATTTGATTTCAGACGTTTTAGTAATCTTATGAAACGATAGTGTGAATGAATAGCCTCTCTAGACGACTCTAGAACCTAAATTTCTGAAAATTTTCCAAAATTGAATGTCAAAAGTGGCAACCAAAGTGCTATTACCAAATTTTCGGAAACGTCCTTTTAGTAAGAAGCTTACCTGCCTCGTCAACAAGTGCCCTGGAAAACATTGGTGTAGTGTAGACCAGTACGCGACCGATGAAATTACAGTCCATTATTAAGTTGGCGGAGATTAGGTTTTTGAAAACAAATATGAAACGTATTTTCAAATAATGTCCACTGTCTCCTGCAGTGTTGCTCTTGGATAAAACTTCAAGTAATGCAAATTTTCTCGAAAGGTGAAACATAATGGAGAATGAATCCTTTACATTATTTGTGAACGTCAGTTAATCAACATACAGATTGTAAGGCAGGTAACACGTTCCTTGAATTTTGTACGTAAGCAACACTTCTAAGCAGTGAAACCTTTATCAGTTAAAATTTTTCCGCTGCTAAAAACTTTTATGATAAAGATAAAATACGTCACTTTTTATAGACGCAAATTTGAGCAAATTTTGAAATTTCAATTTTCTAAAAAACTCTGCATTTTTACAGCTTCAAAGATTCAGTTACATTTTTCGCATTCATTAATTTCGTTTTCGTTTTCTATGTAAATGTCAATGTTTGTTATCCTTTTGCCCATGCTTTGACACTTCTAATTATGTTCAGCTGCATACATCTTCTATTCGTCTTTTCGTGCATCTTCATCATCATGTTTGGATCCTAATCGAGATGATAAATTTCTCGATAAGATGTTAGATTTCCCAGTTCGTCCTTGCCATTCTCAGGCTTGCTTTTTGATACATTTTCCCCCGCAATATCATGCTCCTGCCTTTAGATTCTGTACGGGCAGGACACCACAGGAAAAGACTCCAAGATATCACCTCGTGTACGTACTTTAGTTCATTGTAGTACTCACGTATTTGTAAGGAGTTGTCGCTACAATATTTTTCATAATTGGCTATAAAATTGTCGAAATCCCACAAAAGCTACACTTTATAGAAGGTTTTCTGGGACAATGATGTGTCTGTTATAAACGTTTTACAAGTACCCATATTCAGACGGTCGTTAAATCGACGTTGATTCCGTTCCTTCTATATGTCCTGTTTAGACGATCATGATAATTTGCTCGATTTCCAGCTTAATTATTCTGTGCAAGATGAAGTTCCACAGCAACATGACTTTGAAAATGGCCTGTAATCATGGCTGCAAAGGTGGACGTCGGCTTACTCGAAGTTGTTTGTAAGGTAATACTCTTACATTCTAATACTAGACCTTCCATAGGCCACGATAGAGAACCGACCTTTGTCTACACTACGATCGCATTCAAGCCGATACACATTCTTCTATGTCTTGATCACAAAGGAAGCAGGATAAATGAAATTAAGACCGAAAATAACCAAACTAGCTATCCACACGCATCCTCATTTACCCGTTCTATACTTAAAATATTATTTTAAACATCCTACCATATGCTTTGTACGCATTCATTTCCTAAGCTCCCAAATCACTCGCAGCAGCTACCAATCCATCGAACTGACGATGAGCAGACAGAGCACTGAATATGTCGAAATAGGGCAAGACCCCGATTTTCAGAGTGTATTTTGCTCTGGGCTTCATTGGTAGAAGAGTGTCAACAGTTTCTTTACATAGAAAGAGCATGGTTGCCGCTAAGATATCCAGGGGAGGCTTCGACATATTATACACAGAGGACCAATTTATAGGCAAAGGTTTAAGCATTTTTCATAAACTTTCTCCCCTTTCTTTTTTGTGTGATTTTTTTCTGAGCCTAAATTTTTCAATAGATATAAATTTGATATCATTATATAAAACGTGAAACAAAATTACACACAAGTACTTTAGAATCCTTAGAGAATAGAAATATTCATATTATAATCTACGTAATTTTATGAAAATACTTAGAGGTGATCTATGTCTTAAAATTTGAAAACTCTTTGAGCAACAAGTAATAATGAGACTTTTTAAAGCTGTTGCAAGATTGTAAAGATTTCAACCTGTTTGGCTAGTTCGTTAGTCCTAATAACTCCACAAATGCCAAAATAATTAGCAATGATTTAACGAGTAAGCTTGCACTAAATATGTTCGCTTTTCAGTTATTTGCTTCTATTCTGTTTGATCAACTAGCCAAAGGACTAGGCTGTTAAACAGTTCCTTGGTCACTTTTCAAGAATCTACACTACTAATGACTGCCATGGGCATGAAAACGAGGCTTTTAAGTCTCAATTTATTCCCCTTTCCATAATCGAGCAGCTGATAGTTTTAGTGTGTTCATCGTATCTCATGCCAGGAAATTATTAATTTGTGTGACGTACTTTATTTAATTTGAGAGCGAACCTCTTAACATAATGTATAATCTCACGATTTGTTGACGGTGATGAATAAGACGAGTTCGGTATATTATCAAAGAGAACAGTAAGCTAAAAATGCTTGAAAAAGTCATTAGATCAATCTCTTAAGATTAAATTTTGTCGTCTGAAGATCTCTTGAACACTAAAGTCATAGAAACAAACCAATATCATGGCTCTCAGTAGGGTTTTAAGATTACTTATGAGCAAAAATATGAGCTTTTCTGTGTAAAATATTAAGTTCAATAGCTATGTAAGTATGTAGGAGGCTTTACAAGTTGATTAAGTGTGGTCTTACTACTTCATACTTTGATGTGTTTTTCAGCTAAAATGTAAAGGTTATATGCAGTAAAGATTGACCAAAAGCGCGCCATATTTTGGTACGAAATGTTTGTCTAAGCATGTTTAGAGAGGAACTTAAAACTTGTCTCCAGGTGGTGAACGAATTTGTCACATAGGCCACACCATGTTACGAATAATGCCTCTTTTTGTGCAAGAAGGATTAGATGGGCCATAATTCAAAATCGTAAATCCTTCTACGGAGAACATGGGCATTCGTTATTTATTTTGTTGAATGGTTACAACTATCCAATGAGAGCAGCATGTAGTACTACAAGCTGGGCTCGAACAACGGCAACATGTACATCAATTTAAATCTATGCTTTGGCTTAAAAAACAAACCGCGCATTTACAATCTCAAAATCAGCCAATGTTACAGCATTGGTCCTAATTTTTGTTGGTTCATAATATAAACGAGTTTGTTTTCCACACCCGACCATAGCCGTACCAAACAATTTCTCCTAGTCCTTGTAACAAGGCTTCAAATCTCACAAACCCCGCAATAGAAAACAATAGCAGGTTCTACTCCCCTAAATTGACTGCATTGGTGGAGTTTGAGCAAAATTTCCCAGAAACCGGAAAAGAGTTTTAGAATATCAAAAATTGCGAAATTCTTTTAACATAAATTGAAGTGCTGAACGCCAGCAAATCCCTACCAAGCGCGTCATTGATTATTAATATAGGTCCAGTAGTTATAGAGAACATTTGGCGCTACGTACAAATCTGCATACACACTTGCGCACGCACACACAAGCACACTCACACAAACAAACAGGACGATTTTTGATCCATTGTAGAAGATGAATTGATCTCACTTCATTCCCTAATGCTCACCTTGTGAGAAGGTACAAAATATTTTAAATTAAGCTCGGTTGACTTGACAAACGCTTTCCTCTGTCTGTTCCTATCCCAAGACCATCTTAGGAGAGTGGCTTGCCTTCGTTCTGTTCTAAAGAAGACGTAGCTCCTCCATCTCTGCCATTCAAAGTAATCAATTAATTGACTGAGCACAATGATAAAATCGTAACTATTGCATAAACCAATAAGACGGTGAGAATTTTCTTCCATAGAAGTTACTTCGTACAACTGCTTAACAAAACCCACTATAAGTTAAGCGTATTCCTTACCCACCCACACACCTTGACTATATAATCTAAAGTATTGATGTTATTCTCAAATTAACTTCGAAAGTGCATTAACATTATAGAAATTTGCACTGATTCAACAGCAAAATGCAAAGTAATTGTCATACATCTAAAATATTCCCATCTCTGTGTTATAAGAAAGAGTTCAGTGGAGATTGTTCATCAGCATCAAAAGAAAGCTATCTGCTTCATCCCACGTTACTGAGATTAACTTTTAGTTAAAGTATAACAATGTTTTGTTATCTTGCAAAAAATTTGCATGTAGGTTGCTGAGAGAACTTACTTTCGTGTGCTAACCATCAAAACAAGAGCTAATGTACATCTCAGGTTTGTTTTTTCAGTCGAGGATAAATAACTCAACAAGATTAGAAGAGAAAAGTTATAGAACAGGAGACAGAAGAGATACTCATCTGCCACTACAGAGGGCCCCAAAGGGTGCCATTTAGACGTCGAGAGGAGCGAATAACCCATCTGTGTTTGTTCAAAGAGGAGATAAACGGCGCAGATAGGATTAAAAAGACAGAATTATACTAATTAATACGACAAGAGCCACGGCCAAGACTTTCATCTGTGAGCAGCCACTATTAGTTTTGTGGCAATTGACGTGTTTATCTCTTGCGGTCAAATCGTACTGAAATTTGGCCGGATAACTTGCTCGATTCTGAGTACAAATCCCAGTTTATTCATTTGTGGTGACTTATCATAACTGATATTACAATCGCTAATTATTATCTTGTCAGTTCTTTCAAGCATACAATGGTATTAAGTTCCATCATTAATGGAAATGTGTAATGCAAAGTCACACGCAAGTCAGTTTGGCTCGGTTAGGGTCAAAGGGCGTGGTGGAGAAAACGTACATACTTCAGGGTCAAATAACACAAGGTGAAAACTCACGACCAGCTAACAGCAGTGATCAAAACCAATAATATGCTATTAAGTGAAGATAATCGAGCTGGAGACACTTGTCTGGTAACTTCACCAGTTCCTGTCTATCCCTGAAACTGCGTGCCTCGGGATTATCAGTGTGTTTAAAATCCGATAATTACGTTATTTGCACAGTACACTTATGTTTATTTATTTATTTATTTATCAGCCTTAACCCTTATGCTATAGTAAATTTAGACTTTGTGCAAGCGACTCTCATACCACGTCTCATGAAACCCAAAATTTAAAGATGCACTTAGACTTTCTGCCGGGATGGGGATTATGAAAATTAGCAGTGAACTCCAGAGAACAAAACAGTACACGAGTACCTATAGATGTTTTCAAGAATCGGTTTAAAAAAGCTATAAGTCTGACATTGCCAAGGAGATCATATTATTAAATCGCAATTTCTAGTCCAGTTTGAAAAGGTATTAACTAGTCCTTCCCAACCCCGACTTTTCGAAAACTACTTTTGTTTTTCAAGGGTGAGACCAATGGGATGATGGACAAACTACAGGAAGGGGCCACTCAAACGGGGCAAAGAGGGGAAATTGCCCCAGAGCCTACAGTTCTTGGGGGCCTGATAAAGTAGGAGCAAAATATTGTTTGTAGTCGAAACTGAATTTTAACTATATCATAGAAATCTAACTACGTAAAAGCAGATCCTTGTTCTTTAAAAGTGTTATGATGTTTTTAATAGCAAGAGAATGTAGCAATGTTCGGAAGGATATCTCTAAGAGAGAAAGACTATCAGATGCCTGTCATCACTCCTGCATTTGTTGCTTCAGGAAAACGTTAATTTTGCCAAACTTGCTGTGCTAAAGAGCCGCTTGTGCTCATCAATGTCACAAGTTTTCACGTTTTGTAATATTTTCAATTGTGGTCAAGCTAGCAAGACTGATGTAGTATGAAAAACATATTGATACTTTTGTGGCTGAAAAAACACGAAAGACATTTAAGACTTCTTTGTATTGACATTTAAGAAATTTAAATTATGAAAGCGACTTTGACATTTTACAAATAGAATAAATTAAACGTAACAAAGGTTATTTAAAAAATATTTTGAGATGTATTTTACGCTAATGGAAAGGATGTGTTTGCAAAAATGTTCCTTTAATATCCCCTGTCCCCTTTTAACTTCACGACAGCTCTGAATACAGACAAAAATCGGTAAATCCTTCTCCTACAATTAAAGTGAAGAGAAGAGTGCATGGGAAAAGATGGAAGTTACGGAAGTAAATTAAGTTGTGAAGATTAGTGGAGATTAAATGAAGCAGAGGTTCACTTTGATAGTACATTAAGTACAGACACTTAATTTTGACTATATGTCTGCATCTTGTATTGTGACGTTTTCTTGAGATACATATAATCGTAAGAATTTACATGTGAACTTAAGATCATCAACTCTAAACAGAGATATAAATTAACTTATCAACATGTTTTTCCCATATGCTACACAGTATCACAAAGTCAACTGGATCGTTGTCTGTGGCAGATACTGAGGGCACTTATTGTTATAAGAAAGACAATTATATAAATGAGATATAAAAGTGCAATAGTGAAATGAGTGAATGTGACGTGCATGCACAAGCCAAGGAAGTCAAATCCCTGGCATTAAGTTCTTTGGCTGGAGAGAGAAAACTATGATACGTTTCCGCAGATACTGACCAAAATAATCTACTTTATCAACATGTCTTTCCCATATGCAATAGAGTATCACAAAGAAAACTGGATCGTTGTTTATGGCAGATACCGAGAGCACGTATTGTTCGAAAGAAAACAATTATAGCATCCTCCCATAAAAAAATAGAATAAGCAATAATCAACAACAAGCTCAATTAGTCCTCTGCTTTCCTTTATAGCCGACTGAACATGGCCAAAACATCCCGGACCATAATTAGAGGCTCTGGATTTGGCAAGAAAACTTTAGTATTCCGATTAGTATACCCTGATTCTATTTTCAAATCTCGTATCTGATATGATTTGTGTTATGAGACGGCACTGCTAAATTTTATTGCAGTCATTAAAGACCATCCTGCTTAAAATATTTCAATTTAGGTCATAAAGTCGTCCACAAGGACATTTGACATGCAATACGTGTTTTGCTATTACGCTGTAATTAACCTCAAATAGCTATTTCCATGCAAAATTTGTAACGTAGCTAGAACACTAACTAGGGACCAGAAAAACAGAAAATAGGAATCGCTATGCAGCTAGAGATGTACAGAGAAAAGGGAGAGTTCAGATCACCTGTAGGTTGACCTTTATGATGATAATGTTGATGATAGTTCCACTTCTCTTTCTAACAACCAAGAAATTTTGATTGCGACATGCTGTTGTTAGATTTTTATCGATTTGAAATTGTTCTCAGTTCCATAATCCTTAGGAAGCGTACCTTTTACTATCCTCTGTGCTTTTGATTAACAAAAATAAATTTATGAATGCTACCAATAAAAAAGGTAATAAATATAAAAGGAAGCAGGTTTGAAAGAAAATAGATGTAAATTGAAAATTACCTTAGAAAAAATTTATTGCATAAAATTTGATTAAGTAGGAAAAGGATGCTCTCCCATCGAAACCGCATAAAAAATTATTGTGAAAATTTGAATGTCGCATATTTTCACTATGTTATTCTCAGACCTCCACGGTGCCTCCATATGCTTGTTTCTTTGTCGTCACAGTCTGGTGCGGTTTCGTTTCCAAATTGTTTTCTCGAGTATCAAAAAGCAAATACACCTTTTGTTCTTAGTATGTTCTTTTGGCCATAATATAGCGTTGTATTTATTATAAAATAGAATGTAAACAGACAATCTCATGATAGATAAAATGCGAAGAAAATAAACTTCAGGTTTTAGCTGAAGATCATCGTCCTCTTGAAAACATACATATTTTTTATGTTAGATGGCTTTGGACCTCATGGCAACACTGACCTGAATTTTTGAACGAAATTACTTGCCTGATAACAAGTAATAGCGTAGTGAAATGGAAGAACCATATGCTTTAATGTTCACTTGAAGTGTTACTTGAAATTATACCAAAAGGCTATGGTGCGCTTGACAAAATCATTCGGTGCTGTGATTCAGCCTTGACAAATTCACACAAAACAAGTATTCCAAAGAAACATGTTAAGGAACCTTATTGTTAATATCTGATGCTGGGAATCTTATGCAATTAGTTTACTAGTACCATTAAATTGCATTGTCTTCTAACAACACTGAAGTACTTAATTAAGACAAGTCGCCCAGCCTACCGCTGTCTTATTGCTATCAAAAGACCCCATTAGATCTTCAGTATGTTCAATTATCTCTATTATAACACAGAATGGCATCATACACCCAACACTATTCTAGATTGACTCAGAGGACACAACCCATGATTTTTAAGTCAGCAACTAACTTATCTTCCTTGATTTGATTTATTAAAATTATTTGTCCTATTTTAATTTTCAAAATATGCCAGTGTTTGGTACAGTTTCTAGATGTTAGCTCAGTTTTCTCCTCAAAATGTTAACACTTGGAAATAACTATGTTTGTGCTAAAGGCAACAGCATAAAATTTATACTTTATTGTTTTATATATTTACTCCTAAACAACATACTTTCGTTGTTATGGGAGGAGTTATACGATCAATAAATTGGTATTCGTAGTGTCGTTATTTACCGGTATTTATTTAGTAGTCGTTATTTACCGATAATCAAAGTGATTCAAGGGGGCAGCCACTTACTAAATTGGATAATTGTAATGCTATAAATTGCGTAAATTCCATAAAAACATGCTTCTTAAACACAGAATTGTCAAGAATTTGTTGTTGATGAAAAAGGTAGACATCCTAATAAGCCAACACTAAACAAAGAGGATGCATATGCGCTGTAAGTGAAATCATTTTTAAAAAACTTCTCTCTTCTTCGTGTATATTTCCAAACGAAAAACAGTGGCTGACTTTGTCTTTTACATCAAGACAGTAGGTTGAAAGCGATAGAATAATTTAACATTTTCGTCAACGAAAACGTGAAAATAGTAGCGAATGAAGGTCAGTTTTACATTTTACATTATTATTAAAATAATAAGTGGTTGTATAAAAGCTTAGAGATACAGTTTTATTTCGAAGTTACACCTCATACTCGTTATTATCTGTGCATTATTAAACTAGTCATAAAAAGGAGATTATTTTTGCTTTTTTGATCAAAGAACACAATGCGAAGCAATGGATACTGATAATTTGTTTTGGACAGTTTGACGTTTTCAAAAATTATGACGATTTTACCAATGACGATTTCTTAACTTGCATGTTTTTGCTACCGGACGTCACTTTTTTTGTCATACCATTTTCTCTAGACCTATCATGTTATCGCAATACCTTTGTTTATTTCATTTATAAAATTAGATAGGACGTATTGCACTAATAACCTGCTCAAGTAAGTATTAGAACTTAAAGATAAAAAGAGTTTTGAAATAAAGCAGAATATCATACTTTAACAGTAGCTCGAAGAAGGTAAAAGATGGGTACTTTTTGGTCGACATATTATTGCAACGACACATGGATCTGTGTAATACAAAAAAATCATTACTTCTATTGGTGTCAAAACACGTCTCTGTTGACTTATGACTTTTGGACTTATTCTGCATTGGCTGGATGAAAGGGATTCAACGTTACAGATAGAAAGCTGTTCACTTTCTGAACCCTATCCTTTAAATACGTTTGGTTGGATGTCATACCAAGATAGAGCAAAATTGTTTAATGATTGACTTATTGAAATGCTTTCGTACGTCTAATGTATTTAGGAAGATCGAATAGTTCTCTCCTGGAATAACTTGAGTTTCGTACTTTATGATGTTGCTTTATGCGCAATTCTCTCAACATAGTATGCGCTAGGAGATTGTGTAGTTAATGTTATTGTCATCGAGTGTCCAAAAGCGTTCTTTGAGCTCTGGTGAATTTCTGTGTTTGTCATGTCTCAATGATGTAGATTGGTATATCTATCTATAGGTCCTGAAAAGTGCTAGAAAAACTGTAACTGTGGTACACTAACTCCCTTGTCAAATTTCTTGCTAAGACACCTAGAATTATTATATCTGTCTAAACCTAGCACGTGTACTGCCTACATACTGTTTACTACATGTCCTGCATTCTAAAAGGTAAACTACACTAGAAGAATTACAATCCAATCAATAATTAATCATATACTCCCTGCTGGAATAAGGGCTCTTAAATCTATCACTCTCTACTACATATTGACAAATCTGAAAACGTGATCTACGACATCTAAAGCTTTCAACTTCCTCAGTGTCCTCTACACTTGGTAATCTAGCCCTAACTAAACTATCCCTAAGATTCTTGGCACGTTTTAAAAAAACTAATGGTTGATCTAAAAACGTCTCCCTACAGTCTTCTGAACTTAATAGTATGCTGTGCAGCCAATTAATAATTCCTCTAACTATATTTAAAGCTGGGTGAGAACTAATAACTAACGGAATTCGAAATTTTTCTACAACGCTTCTACTACTTTTAGTGCACGTGATTAGTTCTGCCCTATTTAAGTCCTATTTACTTGCTCCAAGACTAGTCTTTGCTCATACCCACTTCCAACAAACCAACAAGTAAATACTTTTGCCCTCTTCTCAAAAGTCTTTATGTCTGAAAGTCTTAAACCTGAATGCCTGACTGTATGGAATGGATCTCTTAATGTGCGCTAGATGGCAAGATTTCTTATGCAAGAATTGATGAGTTTCAGTAGGTTTTTTAATGAGATCTATGTCTAATCTACTAACTACTTTATGAACAAGAATATCTAGAAAGCTAATGCTACTGTTGGATTCCTGAAAAGTAAATTTGATAAACTGATGGCTACTATTAAAGGCCTCTTGGAATTCTGAGTCTATCTAATTCATGGGTCCAAATAAAATATAATCATCTAAATACCTATGCCAAACTTTAGGTCTATATGCTACACTATCTAACAGCATATTTTTTTATCTTGACATAAATAAGTTGGCATAGGTTGGTGCAAACTTGGTTCCTATTGCTGTACCCAGTTTCTTTCTATGAAAATGACCATTCAACTCAATGTAGTTGTTATCTAAAACTGCCTGAGCTTAACTGACTAAATTTCTTGCTGAAATATCCGATTCGTCCCTATTGTCTAATGCTTCCAATATAGCCTGTAGACCCTCTTCATGTAGAATGCTTATGCCCACAACATCTGCAGTACAAAAAGTGAAGCTTCACGTATAAGGTAAATTAGACGAAAGAGAAAGATAATGATTGCTGTCCTTAACATACGATGGACTCTTAATAACTAATGGACAAAGACGGAAATCTAAGAATTCTGATATATGCTCTGTGCTAGTACCACAATTTGCGAATACTGCTCTGCCTGCTACATTGCTAAGCCCTTTGTGGACCTTGGGTTATAGGTAAAATCTACTTAATCTAGCTGTTCTACATTTAAATAATTTCTAATCTTATCTGAAACATTCTCATTCCTTCCTACCCTACCTATTACCAACTTTATAGCTTTTTCTATGTCTCCTGAGGGTTCTGACTCTACCTTCTCATATGCTACCTCATTATCTGTCTATTTGCTTCCTGTATATAGCCCTCTCTATCCCACACTACCACCGCTTACCCTTTATCTGCACCTTTAATAACTATACTAGTATCTAATCTATGATTTTCTAAACCTGCCAGCTCACTATCACTTAAATTATTAAAATGGTGCCCTCTTGGTGAAATTGACAAAATTTCTTTCTCCAAAACATCTAAATACAATTCCAAAGCTGGATTTCCACAAAGAGGTTTCCCTTTGGAAGGCACATGAAATTTACTCTTTACATCAAGTCACATTTTTCTAAACGTTTAGAAAATTTCGTGAAATACCTCGAAGGTACATTTTCTAAGGTACTATATATATTCAACTTTAAAAATCGAGTGTGATTAAGAAACTCTGTTGGAATTTTGTACTCTTGGTGAAATTGACAAAATTTCTTTCTCCAAAACATCTAAATACAATTTCAAAGCTGCATTTTCACAAAGAGGTTCCCACTTGGAAGGCACATGAAATTTACTCTTTACATCAAAATCATTAGTAATCACCAAAAAAACAATGTTAGGCGCATCCTTCTCCTGAAAATTTCCATTCGCTCCTTTCGTCGAGTTTTGTCAATGTTCCTAGGTGTAGGGGCAAAGTTAAGTCCTTTGGAGAGTAGGGCAATCTCATGCTCTTTTAAAACTCGTCTATACAAATTGACAACATTAGCAGAGACAAACTCACCCTTTACCATCCGATGTCCTTTCTTCTTTTGGAGTTATTAGCCTTTCTGGTCCCATTGTTGATGGGATAAACTCTTTACTCGGCAACTCTTGGACATTTTCTTTATTGTAGCTACACGTCTGTTAACGATCCACACAGCTTTCTGGCCTCCCTCCATCTTCTGGCCTTCAATTTCTTCTGAAGGGCATCATCTGCATTGCATACGTCGATGACGTTGGCAGAGGATAAAGACGTTACCACTCTTTTGACAGGAGTAACTGCAGTCTC
>JANTCA010082905.1:0-14374 GCA_024741275.1 Chironex yamaguchii | reverse complement strand
AAATCTAGCCAATCATAAACAAGAAAGGAAACAAAGAAAGAGAAAATGAAGAAACAAAACATTATTGGAAGAGTCCATGTGAAAAAACGACCTCTTTCTGCTTACAGAGTACTAGTTTTCTTATTTCAATGTAGACAGACTTCAATACACGTAGATGAAACGATCTAGCTGTGCCAATTATCCGAAAATTCTCGTCCTTATACTTTTTTACATTCCGAATTTTCCAGTATTTTCGCCTTAAAAAATTTGCGAAATTGCGCTAAAAACATATTTAAAGGCTTTTTGTGCCTGCCAATCTTACACTGGCATGTTTTCAGCGCAATGTCGCAAATTTTCGAGGCGATTTTCAAGTTTTGTACCACAAAAAGATTGTTCAAAAATCGAAGTTCTTTTAGTTCGCCTTGAAAATTTGCGACATACTGAAAACATACTTAAAAGCTTTTTTCGTCTGACACTCTTACACTCGTATGTTTTTAGCGCAATGTCGCAAATTTTCAAGGCGATTTTCAAGTTTTGTACCACAGAAAGACTGTTCAAACATAATTTTAAAGTCTTACTTTGAACAGTGGTGTCCAAATGCTCCCTACTTTATGATTAAACTTTTTTTCTTTCTAACATTATTTAGATTCTGCGCACCCTAGCAACTCAAGCTATGTCTGTTGCCCTCTACTTTTCGACTGGATCACTCCCCAAAGACCAACATTATCATTATGGTACGTAATTATCCAAAAATATCTTTATAACAATATCTTCATTGGTTCATCACATTATGGTGTTTAACTCTATCCAGGCCCCCGTCGAGAGCCAGTTCAGGCCCTGGAACTATAGACAACACGGGCCACTGTGGATTACAAAATTTTAAGAGCTAGACGAAATCAAGCTGTAGTGTTTAAATCTACTGAAATTACGTTGCATAGGCATCAGAATAGCCAATAAAAACATAAAGTTTAAATACGTTTAAAAATGAGATAAGGTTAATATAATAAGTGATTGAACGCCAAACAATAGACTTCACTTGGAGAACAAATAAGTCCTTAAAATATTTTGTGAATAAGCGTCAAACGAGTGTCTTGATTAAAATTGTCTAGCATTAGAAAAACATTCCACGGGCCCTTGTGGAGGCCCGGGCCCGGGAAATTACCCCAAATACCCCTCTCTCGATGATTTTAGTAAACAAGGTACTTGGCCATTTTAGCTACACCAATGCATCCTTTAATACGTCTACGATTGTTTGCACTTGGCGCCAAAACAAAGATAGCGAAAAGAAATAGCCGTCCATTTTGATCTTGGGTATTAGAAGAAACTAATAAAACTTCGCCTTTTAAGATAAGCGGGGATACAGCTAACAGTCTTAAGATTTCTTATCATATACCACGAAACGAGGACGTCTCAATGTACGCTTATAAACACAAATAGTGAACTTTAGGGAGGAAATTAGTGAGAAATGGTTTAGCTTGAATTAGCTCATGCATACTTGACGCAGACAGAGCAAGCCAAAGTCCAAAAACAAATTTATTTATTCCAACGAAGGAGAAAAGCGACTCTAATGAGGCTTGAGCAGCGTGGGCAGGGTAAATAAGGTGTGTGTGGGGGGGGGGGCAAGAATTTAACGGGGTCCAGGGACTCGGCTCATTAACATTTTTGGTACCATACTCTTTGCTTTAGTATCGTGCTGGCCACGAGTGATCAGGAAATTTCATAACGTCGTGACAGTTATTCTAAAAAACAGAGTGATGAAGGAATCCCGAGGACCATCGTTTGTCAAAAGTAGGCGGCAATTGCCCCCACATGCCTCCCTATGGCCACGCCGCAGTGGGGCTTTGTTGACAACCAGCTAGTTATCATCATTTTTAATCACCTAGCAATCATCTTCACTTAAACGTAAGCGGACATATTTTATGATTCATCTCTGAACCAAACTTTTTTAGGGGAAACGAGAGGAGACAGGACCTTTTCAGGTATGAAATTAACGTTGTCTGAAAAAAGAAACATATGGAAAATAAAATGGGAAATATTTGCAATCGGTATACATAGCAAATGTAGTCAATTAATTAACGACTGCAAAAAAGCAATATACTAACTGAATATAATTGAATCCAACTGGAAACATACCCACATTCTTTTACATTCATTTTGTTACCTTGTAGGATCACTCCAAATCGAAAGGTCAACCTTCAGGTGTTGAGAAACAGTCACTACCAAACCATGGTAAGTTTCTGCCTTGCATTTTGGCAAGCAAAAAAATGTTAATGGCATTCTTAAAATGTTATTGTGGTAATATAACCTTGTTTTTATCAAATATATACATGAAACTCACGAATTAGTTTGAAAGTTAAATACAACAAGCAAATATTTTCTGTCACGTAAATGTCCTCTGTAGACAGGTATAACTTCAAAAGATAACATTCAAGGCCAAAAAGACTTAATTGTGGAAAAAAATGGCTAGTTTCTGGGCTTGTTTTTGCTTTGGACTTAGAGTTCTAAACATGTTAAGGTGCCATTATTTATTTTGCAGAGAGAGGGACATCTTTTATCGTTAACTTTGATATTTACAGGGTTTTCTATAGGCTACATAATGCATTCGAATGTAGAGGTTTTGAAGCCATTTTAAATGGCTTGTTTTTATTTCATTAAACATGTATGCTTATGATCATATAGGCCTTACGTTTCACTACCTATAAAAATCCAGCTATTTTTAATTGACAAGCTTGTTTTATTTCTGTCTTTAACAAATTCAAAGTGGTCAATGTTTCCTTAATTTTATGAAGCATGGCTCATTTCAAACTTTCAGAAGTGAAATCTTTTTAAGAAAATGTTCGATAACAGCTTTATCATTATACACCTCTCTTTCGTATTTATTAAGATTGTCTTTTAAGGGTTACTGAAAGCAACTTTCTAACAACAGCATTAACAAAGCCTACGTATTGCGATGAACTTGATCAAGCAACAGTGCCCTTTCGTTTTCAGATCAAAGGCTAAGTTCCCTTTCTACTCATTTTCACTCTAGGTGGTCCTACCTTGAAAAAAGAAGTTCTACCTACAATCCCTTCCAGTGGTAAAAGCACAGCTGGTTGTCCTCTCTTTAACAAGAAAGATCACACAGTCAAAATGTGATTAATTTCAAAAGTGTCAAACGTGTAATGTGAACATTTTAGTAACTCAACAATGTAACATCTCAGTTGAATATTCCAATGTTTACATCGAAGTATTTCGTCACATTTTTTGCTTCATTTCACCTATTGTATTTTGCGTTTTTTTCTTCATTTTATCTATTGTATTTTGTTTTTTGCTTCGTTTTATCTATTGTATTTCGTTTTTTGCTTCGTTTTATCTATTGTATTTCGTTTTTTGCTTCATTTCATCTATTGTATTTTGTTTTTTGCTTAATTTTATCTATTATTTTTATGTCCAAGAGCCCTCATTTCCTGGCAAAGTTCTATAACAAAACAGGTTTTGGCAATCCAATTTTGATCAAATCAAGCTCTCAGTAACGCTATTAATATGGTCTGCTATAGGGTCCACTACACCATACCATACCCATCATACCTCTTGACAGGTGCATAGAGCATCAGTAAGAGATTTCCATCTTCTTCTGTCATGTGCATCAATGTTGGCTACACGTAATGTATGACCAGCACTCCTTATGTCCTCTTCAATATTGCTTGTCCAGGTTTTCACTAGGGGAAATCAAGTAAAGGCCCAACAGTCAGCACAGTACCAGTACCAGTGCAAATTGTGCGTGTAGCAAATGTCATCGATTAATGGGGTTAGGGTGTATCCGAGTGTGACTCCAGGATCCTGCATCGCTCTAATCACCCTTCATCGTTTAAATGATGTAATTAACTTAAACTAAATAAGTAGCATTTCGGTTTGGCTGTGGTGTGAGCAAAAAAGTTAAAAATCAACAACAAAGGTGCTTGGGTCATGTCATCCGAAAAGAGACCATGAATGAGCTTTGTCTTAGTTGGGAAATATTGGGAAAAAAGGCCAGAGGAAGTCAGAGACAAACTTACCTAAGTAACTTTGGTACAAGCGCAAGACACTTGTAGAGCTTAGTGAGAAGTTGGAAAAAACATTTTAGTTCGTCAAACACCAATAGAGGCAAACTTCTTATCCAGAATACAAGTCTTCATATCACTGCCTTGTTAATTTCATTTATTCATTCACTTTTTATTTATCTATTGGTTCAATTAATTGAATTCCACATATTATGATGAACAAATAACTCAACTTTGATTTCACAAGAAACTCAAAATTGTCAAATTGTTTGAACTTTGGAGCAAAAAAAGTTTATTCATAAATTTTGGCTCAAAAAACCTAATATCATACATTTGATATAATAAGAGGTAAAAAACCCTTTGCATTGGTATGGTCAGGTATGTTATGTCAAATTTTGCTGCCATGTAAAGTAAACTGTGGAAATAACAAAATACAATCATTGTTTTTCCTCCATGTGACAATTAATTTGCATTTTCAGTTTATTTTAAGCCATCAATTGTTATTACCAGATCATTGTCCCCCAGTCAAAGTCATAAACAAATTCATTGACTGTAAAATTACTCTGGGGTCATACATAATCAGATCCTTGCAGCTGCTTTTGTCAATCAGGGAAATTAAATCATTTACAGTAGTCCTTACTTGCAAGGAACAAACTATACATTGTTCACAAAAATAGGCTGGATTACAAAATTGATCATGACTAACTTTTGTTAATAAAATATCTGAAGATTCTTCATCTGAGCTCTCTGAGTCTGCATATGGAACAAGTCTTTTACTGGACTGGTTTCTCTCTCTGTCATCCACAAAAGTTCCAATAATGGATTTTTGCAAGTGATGATGCCTAATAACAGGTTTGTCTGAGAAAGATGCTGTGTTGTTCAATACAGTACCAACTCTATTTGACAAACCTTTAACACAGCCAATGCCTATGTCCTTCTCATCATTAGTACAACCTAATCTGCAGTTTACCATATAACAACATATCTTTTCCAGACAGATTCGACAGTCAATTTTGTAGCTTGCCATGGCTTGGTAGCTAGTCACAACGAGTTCCGCAGATGACGTGGCCTCTTTAAAGTACAAGATTACATATTCTAGGAATGACGTATCTGGATTGATCATGAAATCTAGCAAAAGGGAGGAATTAAATAATGTTGCAGACAGAAATGCCATAAATAAATAATGTGGGTTGCAAAGTCTTTTCAGCTCCATCAATCGTCCTTTACACCTTTTAAAACAATACAGACAAAAATGAATTGTTAGTTTTATCATGAATGGAGAATTTGAGGGTATGAGAAGAATGAATATTTGCTATCTAAGTGAAAAGCACTGTTTACTTTTTGAAAATTCTTGACTTTACTTTTTACTTTTTTACAAGTTGTATAAAGATGATAGTCAAAAAGAGAAAGTTAATCGGTTTTGCCAAAATGGGTGTCACCAACAAAATTGAGGGCATTGGCCTATTTTGCCTCCCAGACACTCTTGATAAGTAATAATTAATTAATTAATAGCTATGTGTCAAATAACTGGGTATTCTAAGAAAGCATTAATTATTAATTATAACCTATGAATCAATTTGTTAGGTTACATTTGGAGGAAATACAAACTGTTTTTGAACTATGTTAGTTTACTTCCCCGAGGGGCCTCAGTTCAGCGAAAAGGTCTTCACACATCTCAGGCTGCAATTTTTATAGCCTAGTTTCAAGGCTCCTTTTGCTGTCTCAGTAGGCTATGTACTTCAAACCAGGAGGTAGCAAAACTATTTATAGGGTCTCAGAAATAACTGTTCTAGTGTAAGGTACACATTCTAAAAGTATGCTGTTTTAAAAAGCCCTTATATGTCCATGTTTACGCAGAAGTAAGAAGACCCTCTTTCACATAATATCATTAATTCAAAAATATATTTTAGTATTGATTTCAAGCTTAACTCAAAGGAATAAATCATTGCGTATTGGTTATGTTTACATAACCTGTGTTTGTTATTATTCGAATATCGTCCAAGATACAACAGGGAATTTTCTGGCCTTATCATCTGATGCGCTAATGATTTCTGCTGGAGAGGATTGTTAAGAGATATTGTTTTGAACAATCTTTCTGTAGTACAAAACTTGAAATTTGCCTTGAAAATTTGTGCGATTGCACAAAAATCATACTTAAAAGCTTTTTTCTTCTGACACTCCTCAGAGTATGAAGGCTCCTCTTAAGTGTATTGGATTCTGTCTTCATTAAAAAAGAGAACCAGTACTTTCTAGGCAGAATGTTTGATTTTTACTGGGCTCTTTCAATAATGTTTTGTTTCTTCATTTTTTCTTTTTTTTGTTTCCTTTCTTGTCTAGGATTGGCTAGTTTTGTTACATGTTTTATATAAATAGGTTGCCATATACATATACTTTCCTTTCTGACGTTTCATACTCTGAGGAAAAAAGCTTTTCAGTATGATTCTAGCGCAATGTCGCAAATTTTCAATGAGATATTGTTTTCTATTTTTAGAGCTTTTTTAATTTTCTGTTCAGTAATATATCCTCCTCCAAACAGAAATTACCTGTCCAATTTCTTGTAAATCTTTAAAAGCAGCAGTAATCCATCAAAGAGGTCATCGTCCTGATCAATCAATATATCAATCATGCTTTTACTGAAACCCATAATCCAATACTCGCTTTGTGCAAAATTCAGCAAAAGTTCTACTGGCCACACAGCCTGTTGATCATATTCTTTGACATCTGTTGACAAAATTGAACAGAAAAAGGGAAAAAGTTAGCGACAAAAAGTTACATAAAAGTATATTTTTGCATAACATTTTGTTTGATCTTGTCCCTGAAGTAGATTACACATTGACACAATTGTAAAAATATGATCTAAATATTGGGATATCATCTCAGCAAGATTTCATTGAATTTCAGGGTTCCATCAAAATGCCTTGCCCATTCACACTAAAGCAAACAACATGATAAAGCCAGTTGTATCTTCAAAGGCAGTACATGTTATCAGGAAGTTGTTAAATTGGTACAGTGCAAACACCCAAATTTAGCTAAGGATGGTGTCATCAGATGAAGCATGATGCAATGTCTCAAGAGAAACAGGGTTGTCTGTAATGTCACGGAAAGCAATAATGTCCAACTGGATGAAGTCGCGTAGTTCAGTAGAGTCTTGATAAGATGTCAGCAAGAACATGGTCATTTCTTGACTTGCATTGGATGTCAAAGGTCAATACATACACAAATACATCCATTTTTCTGGCAGGCAACAACAATTGCATCAAAATTTTTGTTGTGAAATTCACACCTCATAGTCTAATGAATCGGCTTGATTACTTTCAGCAATCACATCAAAATTTACGATATTATTTAGATACAAAAAAATAGAAAGAACAGTATTTCTGTTCTCATTTCATGCAGGACCAATGAACTGCAGGCAGGACTATAAAGGAAATGATTTCAATATTATTCTTTTTGTAGCATACTCATTACTGAGCGTAGCTGATTCCCATGCCACGGTTAAGGAATTTACTAGGAAGTGAGCTCTTTATGAGAGTGGATTTGAACTCACAACACCTGCCTTGCAAGACCATCACCTTATCCACTATACCACACAATTTCAATATATAATACTATATTACTATGTTAAACAAAGAACCTAGCAACTACAATAAGACTTATTTATGAAATCTTTGATCGAGAGAAGGCAATCCCACTTGATGAAAGAAAGCGATCATTAGTACCTTATAATATAGGACATCACATTTTTCTAAAACCATTTAACATGTTAAAGAAATATACACATTATCTCTGCCTAACTCATAAAAACAGTAGGATACACGTGATATCATATTAGTCAGACACAGTTCTTAAAATGCCAGAGAATCCCAATTTTCTAATCTCAGAACGTAAATCTGTTTTACGCACATCAAAAGTTCCTCTTACTGCACTATAGCAAACTTTTTCAAGTCTAAATCAGCAATACTATAAGAGTTTGCAGTTTTTATAAAATTATGACATTCCAGCCCATACTGTATAAAATCTCAAAATTCCCTATGATCCAAATTATTCCAGGGAATTGGAAATTCTTACATTAAATAGCAATTTCACAAAATCTTTTCATTCCTTGTTTCATTCTCTGTTTTTTGTGTCTCAATGTTCATTCTCTCTCCTAATCCTGTAAAAGTAGCCACTTAATGTTCTTTCCTAATTGAAATGTTAGCTGTTTTCCATCTTAGAACACGCTATTACTAAGTCAGTATACTAGAGAGTGCAAAGAAACAATTTGCATCATAGCTGCCTTTGTCTGTGATGCGATGCCTGTTGTGCAGTTTGCTAATGATAAGGTCATGCTATTAATTTGTTAAAGTTATCACTCTAGACATATCTACTAGGGAGGAGTGAATCCAACAGCATTTGTTGGAGTCAGGGGAGACAAGATTAAGAAACAGAAAAAAAAGGAAACCACCAAGCTGAAGCAACCTCTGAGGATGAAGAGAGAGAAAAGAAGCCAAGTAACATGGAGGAAAGTGAACAGTTTGACATTGGGAAATACACTAGGTTTGACACTAAATGCATCAATAAAGCCGCATTATGCATCCAGCATTTGTTGACATTTATTTCATTATGCCGAAATATTAATGGCATGGTCCTGAAAATGTTTTTCCTGTATTAGCAACCAATTCTGCCTCTCAACCACCTCTCTGAAGATGACAAAAGAAGAAGTGACTTCAACTAATGACAATGATAGCAAACTAAAGAGTCCAACTCTGCTCATCTACTTCTATACATTGACATGAATTCTTCATATACAGAACACACCAAAAGGATGCAGGTCATTGCATGCACTTGCATCTACATTTCTTTGAAAATAGCTTGCAACCACACATAGATATTTTTGCTAGTGGATGTACACTAACATATACATTACACTTGAAAATTCTTGACTTTATGGACTCAGTGGAAGGCATGTAGGCAGGAGCATTATCATGACATGAGTCTCATGCTTTTTATAAGCATATACATTAGAGTTGATGATGGTTAAGTTTAATGCCTACATCACTTTAAATTCCATACCTGATTCAGAAAGAACTGCAAATGTTAACTTAAATACCAGTAATATTGCTCGCCGCGATGTTTCTTGACTGGTAGATGTAAACTGGTTTTGTAATAAAGCAATATTTTCTTGTTGTATGAGCACAACACGTTGGGTTATGATATCCCTGAAACAGTCTGTCAGAAATATAGATTGAAACAGAGACTTATATATATCCACTGACGATTTAATATGCTTTGAACAAACAAGGTCAAGCACAGATGATAAAGTACGGAAAAGCTGCTTCTGTATAATCTTGCTGTTAAAACAAAAACATCTCAGTCGATCTGTTAAAACCAGTCTCTGAAGAATAAAGCGTTCAAGGTTAGTTATAAAGCCAAATGCATCCATGTTTCGACGTTTTATCACATCGATAGTGTAGCTACATTTTAACAGTTTTGCAGCCCGCCTGAGGACCAATAAATTATTTTCATAAAACGTCTCTACCTCAGTTTCTATTTTTGTATCGGAATGTTCTATCACAGATCCCAAAGCCAGATCGAGTAATAACAGGACATCATTTAATACAGTGACATGGCACTTCTCAACAATGCTTTCTTTTGCAAAGAGCCTCTTGGCACCTTTAGATAATTCGAGAAAAGCAAATGCTGCAAATCTGAAGTTTGTAACATTGGTTTCACTGTTGTGTTCAAAGTATTCTCTAATTCTAACAAAGGCTCTCCTATAAGCAGAGCCATCCTTTTGCAAAAAACCTGACTCAATATTATCCTGATTTATCAAAGAGTTTAAGGCCTTGATACCTAAATGGTGATAAAGAACATCGTTAGCAAACATTGTCTTGAAAGAAAATGTGAACAGTAACTCGTTTACTTGTTCCATTGCCTTTGCGCTGCGTGTGTCCCCATCAAACAACATTGACAAATTTGGAGCGATTTCTCTAATAAATGTCAATTTTACGACCAGTGACGAATAACAAATTGAATGATCTATGTTCACATCAAGACCAGGGCTTAAAAAATATTGTAATGGTTCGGCGCTGTAAAAGCGTGTCAGCCTACTCAGGAGGTCTTCTGCTGATAAATGCGATGGGGCACATCCTTTACCTCCTGTCAATGCAATAAAGCGTGATCGTAATGCCGTAATATCCTCCAAGTCCATCATATGGCTGTATGATCACCAGTTAGAGATAACAGTATGTAATTTGAATCATAATGAAATAAGTTCAAGTCTGATCGAGTCACGATGTGGTAGCCATCTTTGTTTTGTGTTGACCTCATTGACCTCATTGTCGGTGATGTAATAATTTGAATTGAAAGCGAGGATAGTAAATCTCACTTCAATGCCCATGGAGGGTTTCTGTCCATAGATATAAAAGTGTTTCTCATTCTCCATGCACAATACCTCCATACTACGGCACTCCGGCATCCAAAAGTTCCATACTTGCGATGCTTACAACACAGACACCACAGGTTCCTTCCCTGAGCAGGAGGCCATCTTTGTTTCACATGATTTCCTGATGTTCTAAAAGAGGGTTTCTTAAGATCACTCGATCGGGTCCTTTTATATGTATGTTTCTGTTATGTTTTCCACTGAGCACAACGAACCTTTGGCGTAAATTTTAAATTTGTGTAAAGGTGTATGAGACCTTTTTGGTGTTATCTCACACCGTCCATTGACAATGACAACCATTTGATGAATTGGCAAACAATGAGGTCTGTGAACATCGTTTCCTATGGAGCGTGGTCTTGTTTTGGTCTTATGTTAATGTTTTTTAGGTCTTGTACATTGTAGAATGTCAGAATGTCATCTGAATGCAAGAACAAGTTGAGGGAAGCAAAAGGGAGAAACTTGAGGGTCCCTCCATCTCATAAAGTTCTCAAATATTCTTGCAATTATTTCTCATGCCTCAAGTAGACAGTCTCCATGACTGTCTACTTTAGCTTCAGATTCAGTGATACTGTAAACTACATCTTCCTTGCTGGAAGTGACTTATGTGTGCATAGTAGCTTGTTAGCACAGCACCATGCTTTCTTAAATAGATTTGTTTCATGGGGTAATTTTTGTTGGTCATCTATCTTCTTCAGGTACTCTTAGAGTTCTCAATGGCCTTCACGGTATTTTCTTCTGACTCTATAACCAAAACCATACCACATGTAGAAGGCACTAGATGTCCAATTTGTTAAACTTAAAACACTGAAGGCACTAGAGGTCAAACTCTTCCTTGCGATGTGAGGCACAGGTCATGTCTGGTGGCCATTTTAATTGGTGGCAAAATTGAGCATCCACAATTTTATTGAAATTTCAATGAATTCACTTTCGGGCGTATGCTCTGTGTCTTGAATAACAATCGAATTGGATTTGATGCGGGGAGATTGGAAAAAATCGTAGTATTGACAAGTGGAGGGGGGATGTGGGAATAGACAGGTTGAGTGTTTTTATTTGGGTGACATGTTGTAGACGAATCAAGTGATTTTCGGCAATGCAACAGGCAATACAAAACTTTGAGTATATTGTGTTTAGTCACATCAGAATAGTTTTCTGATGGGAAAATTAGTGATAGCATGATCATTTATGACTATATACAGCCAAAACTTTCTGAAGTAAAAATTTGAAGAATAGTAAGTAGGAGATTAGAATAAAAGTGACGTTATTTGAAATATTTTTAGAAATTAATAAGCAGGATAGGGACTATTGTTAGAGACCCAAGTATAGCCATTAGCTCCTTCCTTGTCATTCGAATATGGCTAACCTACTATCTCTGCATAGATCATACATCATTCCATATTTTTGTTAACTTATGTTAGTTAAATGGCTAGACGTTTTCTGATCACAAGCAAAGGGAGTAAAAATGAGATCTTCAAACAATTTGTTACTCTAAAGAAAACATGGATCAAAGTCTGTTTTTTATCTAATTTTTCATTTTGCAATGAATGCCGTCCTGTATTGAGTGCCGCATCCAAAGTTCAATTTTTAATGAACGCCGAGAGGAAATACAGTTTTTTGCCTTGATCACAGGTAAGGATGAAGTTACTCTTAACATGTAAGTGTCTAAACAAACTGTTGTTTAATACTTCGTAATTATGTGTCTTATGATGACGAAGAGCACATACTGATTAAAATAACACATTCAAAGTTTTTAACCTTTTTTGAATATAGGATAGTTATTACATGCTAACGGGAATATGCATCATTAGATACATTAGTATGTGCACTAGTAGATATACTATATACATTGTTACATAAAACGGAAATGCATAATTGGATGCATTGTATATGCATTATGAGATATGTTGTAAATGTATTGTTGGATTGAGCATACGTGCATTGCCAACTTAACCATACTGCAGTACTATATCAGCTTTACCTACATTGCTAAATCAACCATACCTGCATTGCTACATCAACCATACCTGCATTGCTACATCAACCATACCTGCATTGCTAAATCAACCATACCTGCATTGCTATATCAACCATATCTGCATTGCTACATCAACCATACCTGCATTTGCTAATCAACGATACCTGCGTTGCTATATCATCCATGCTTCCATCACTGCATTGATCATTGCTGCATTGCTACATCAACCATACTTGCAATGCTACATCAATCATACCCGCATTGCTGCATCAACCATTCCCGCATTGCTACATCAACCATACCCGCATTGCTATATCAACCATGCTTGGATCATTGTATTGACCATATCTGCATTGCTACATCAATCATACCCGCATTGCTATGTCGACCATACCCGCATTGCTACATCAATCATACCCGCATTGCTATATCAACCATACCTGCATTGCCACATCAATCATACCCGCATTGCTACATCAACCATACCTGCATTGCTACATCAATCATACCTGCATTGCTACACCAACGATACCTGCATTGCTACATCAATCATGCCCGCAGTGCTATATCGACCATACCCGCATTGCTATATCGACCATACCCGCATTGCTACATCAACCATACCCGCATTGCTACATCAACCATACCAGCATTCCTATATCGACCATGCTTGGATCATTGTATTGACCATATCTGTATTGCTACATTAAACATTCCTGCTTCAATATACTAACCACACCTGCATTATTATAGTCCTCATAAAACAGTATTAAATAGGTTTTTCTGTTAATTTTCAAGCATAACATTAGCATGGCTGCCATAGTTAGAGGAAATTCTACGTGAGTTCCATGAGGTGTCAATGAAGGTCAATCTTCCGGGTTAAGTTGTGTGTCTATGGAACTCAGATGGCTGATGGACCCAGACTGTGATGGAAGCTCGTGGGTTTCACGTGAAGGTGGGTCAAAGAATCGGCTTGAGAAGAACTGGAAATGCCTTTTCTTAAAACAGCAGCAAAACCACTCGCGAAGAATATTTCTGCATTGTTGTCTTGAGAAAGTATATAAATATGGATCTAAGACCAAATTTAATAAGAGTAATCTTGCAACTTGAACATCAACCCATGGATCTTGCCACCATCCTCCAAGATTGCAGAATATACGTATCTACAAGAAAAACGAATACAAACAGTCTGTTATCAAACAGTTGTACTACATTTTGTAATCAGTGTTCTTCCTCGCAGTGGAATTCTCGTACAAGATGGACATCAGATCCCCTAGACGGACTAAAGGCAAAGCAATCAAGGCATACTTGTGTGTTATTTGTCAAAGGCAGGAGAAAGTGTGTTTCTTCAAATTAACACAGAAATATGTTAGAGTATGTTATCACACAGAAAAGACTACTTAGGATAGCAATTGTCTTAACAGTTATACTTTCATATACATACATGTTTCTATTATGTATATATAATCGGCTGTCAAACAGCAAAAAAGCTTATTCGATATTCTTTGATGTTGTAGCGACGCAATCATGAAGTCATGACAGTCTAATTTCATCTCTGAGAAACAAGGTCCCGGTACCTCAGTTGTCAGAGCATCTGCCTAGTAAGCACAAGGTCGCGAGATCAACCCCCGCCCTGGACGTACGATGTGTTTCTCAGAGTGGATTTAAATGCTCATCACTTGATGGTTGCGTCACTACAATGTCAATAAATCCCAATTTGGATAGCAAACTCTAAAGAATAAGAAGCATATGACTTTGTTATGAATGTTTCATATTCATATCTATTTCTTAACATTGTCAGACCCTCATCTTTTTAACTTCTAAAATTCAAATAATCATACATAAGATTACATGAGCAATCTAAATATATCTTGACAATAGCAATGCTGTTATGAACTTTACCATAAATGAAATTTGAGGCAATAGAGTAAAGTCGTTTCCAGTACACATCGCATTATGGTGCTTTTGCATCCTTGCATAAAT
>JANTCA010082894.1:0-14374 GCA_024741275.1 Chironex yamaguchii | reverse complement strand
GATAGATAGATAGATAGATAGATAGATAGATAGATAGATAGATAGATAGATAGATGGATTGATGGATGGATGGATGGTTGGTTGGTGTGATGGATGGATGGATGGATGGATGGATCGATAGAGAGAGAGAGAGGGAGAGAGAGGATAAATACGTAAATAGATAGATTGTTTTCGAACAAGGCTGCATTACAACTTTTCTATTTTCTTCCACAGACGACACTGGCTGCTTTCACGGCTCTCTTGGCTTGTGTTGGTTCACTGAGTATTGCATGTTTTGGCTTCATCTATCTGCTGGTCTCCCCAACGCGAGATGCATACGTCTACCATGGACTACAGATTTCTATCTCATTATTGAATGTGGTGATTGGTAGTGCATTAACAACAACGGCTTGGAGAATTAGAAATTTTGAGCACAAGCGATCGCAGGTACCTGTTTTAATATTCTTGTTCATGGTGGAAGTTACACGATTTATCATCGGGGTTGTTGCAAAAAAAGAGGAGGTTTGCTCATAGAGCATTTTAGCAGAAAATGTTTTCCTCAAGTTTAACGAGTAGAAAGGCTGCAATCATAAGCATCGTTCTCATGGGGGAAGCCCTTCAAATATTTAAGTTTGCAACCGTACTTTCCAGCATTGATCACAGCTTTTACCTAGACAGTAACGAATGAGTAGTAGTCTTACTTATCAAAAACGGCCCCTGCTAAACCCCGTCCATTCCGGTCCTATCAACCTGCCTAGCTAGCATTGCAATCAAAACAACTTATCCAAACGAGAAAACTTTCAGACAAACCACGAACTGAAAAGCATTAGTAAAGTTGCTCCGTCAAGCATCGACCAGTTTTGTCCACTCTTGAGCAAAATTTTCAATCGTGATCCACACCCCTAGTCGTATGAACTGTCGGAGTCCAAAGCATGACAGGTGTCAAGAATGTAAGTGTCGGGAGACTTCTTCCCACTAGTGTAGCAACATGATCGCATGATCGTGTGAACTTGAGGTGAGACGATATCGCGAAATCAGGCGCAGAAATGAAAACTTACTGAAGACCACTTGAACTGGGAACTAACATGCCAAACCAACTCATAAGGCCATTCAAATTATTCTTCTTTGCCCTGTTTATTCTGATAACAATTTGGCAATTTATTGGTGCTTAGATGCACGAAGGGCAACAAGATATATATTTAAACCTTCTTTTCTATTCCTTTTTTCCTGTAGCAACTGGCACAATTTGCTGCTAATGCATTGACAAACCAAGGTATTATAGAACTGGGTTACCATAACCGGATTTCCTTTCGAAATGAGGATTATCTAGGGTCGCCACCCCCTTATGAGGAACCACCACCATATGAGCAATAAACCTTCAAGGCGGACTTGCCGGATGATTATCACACATTCTTTTTATCATTCTGGTGTAATATGAATTGGTTACAGTAGGTGCCGGTTGCAATACTCCTCCAAGAGGATACAGTATTGCCGGTTGCAATATACGTCCACGAGGATACAGTATTGCCGGTTGCAATATCCGTCCACGGGGATACAGTATTGCTGGTTGCAATATACGTCCACGAGGATACAGTATTGCCGCTTGCAATATACGTCCACGAGGATGCAGTAGGTAAGACTGTGATCAAAGGAGAGAGAAGCTGGCAAAAGTGCGAGGCAGAACCAATGTATTGGAAGCAAAAGCAGTCCGTCCATATTGCCCTCTAACGAGAGAGGTGGCCAGAAATTGTGCTAGGCGTCTTATTCTGCGCCGTAAGGTGGATTCTGCGCTCTTCTACAACCTAACTCAACTGCAATTGCATTTGTTGCCATCTCAGAAGTTATTACGTCAAGGGGCAGTTTACTGTTACCGTGCTGCCTAAATGTTTATAGTGAAACGTCAAGAAAGAGCAGATATTGAAGTTAAAACTTTCGATGAAAATACTCTAGGAAATTCTACGAACTTTCTGACACTTTTTGATAGTATAGTCGTATTTCTACAGAATGTTTAAAAGTTGTCTCCAGGAAAACAAATTTTCATTTTACTGTAAAAAGGAGTTTTTTTAAACAGATTTTTACAATTTTAAGACAAATGCTTTCGTTTAATAACTCATGTCACATCTAACTTGCAGCAGGTATTTTACGTTGAACGGCCTCCTCTCACAGGGCCATTTCTTGAAGACCGTGTTAATAAGGTTCTTTAAACGTAAGACAGGACATCGAGGTAGTCGTCTATTGTCCTTGTTTCTATTCGTCGTGAGTTCCGGAGAACAGACTGTCACTTAATGTCGTAGTAAGCGGGTCGATAAACGAATTCCTTTTAAGAAAAAAAACGTGCCGGTGCAATACACAATTCCTTTTATAAGCAACTTGTTTATAAACAACAGAACTCGATTTGAAAAATTAGTAAGCAAGTTCAGTTTTGTACAGATACAAGTATAAACAACTACAAAATGTTTATTCGCTAAAATGTAAAACGCCTCTATTTATAAGGCCTGGTTATGTGAGATATTTCAGCGGGCTAAAACTTTCATCATATAATAATTTTAAGAATCAGTTATTTTTTAATTCTGTGTTATTGTGTTTTGACTAAATAAGCATCCTGAAATGTGATTTCTTTTCTTGATTTCCCTTCCTGTTGTGTAATTACGAGAAAAATGTTTTCTAAAAAATTAACCAAACATTAATAAGCTTAAGATCCATGTTTTGGCTAAAAAAAACGTTAAGATCTGATGAAAATTCTAAGTTGCTTATAAAATCGTGTTAATATATAAAGAACGTCACGATTTTAATACTTTAAAAAAAGTGAGACCATTGAACATTAGAAATTAAAGAAGATTGTTTAGATTTATGGCACACCCAAATCACTTATTTACATTTGTTTGCTTCCAGCAGCTGCGTGAAAACCGAATTTGGCACTACTGAATATTTTAATACTGTTCTTGACGAGAGACAAGGCTGTACTCTATCACCTGTGCTCTTCTTGCTAGTGAAAGACTTTGTGTTCAACAACTTCCATAAATCAACAAAATCTTGGTATCCACTTAATAGAAGTGAAACAGCTGACATACTTGACTATGCATATGATACTTTCAGGAACATCAAAGGAGCCCAAGCAGGAGATACCTTCACTGGTTTAGGCAGCACGATATGTAACAAATGTAATGCTGAAGCCGATATCAACAGTAGAAAATGGGAATCAGCTGCAGCGTTTAGGCGCATGGGCTCAGTCCGGCTTTCAAAAAGAATCTACAATGCTTTAGTACTGCCACGTGTATTGCCATCCAAAACTGGCTAATGTATCGAAAATGTCCTGTCTACTTAAAACTTTCTACTTTAGGCATGTTTCAATTCGTATAGAAGCCAAGACTAAAAAATCTGTAGTGAATTGTTTCTCTGCTGTCATAAGGCTTGGGTACTTACCACACAAAAAAGGTTAATTCTGTATGAAGTTCTGTGCCGATGTGAAGCTCAGAATGTAAGTCGCACTTCTTAAAGATTGAGTGACAGGACAAAACAACATGATCCACCCAGTGTATGTTAAGCATTAATTCCTCCTAGAGAACAGCCATCTCGCACTTGTAAAGCTAAACTTACTGCCAAAACGTGGATTCTGCTGTACGGTCAATATTTTCTAGAAAATTTGGAGTAAGCTAAAATGTACAATGATCATAAATTTCGTTCATAATTGGCATAGTAAGATCGTCCTTCCATTTAAGAGTATTCGAGCCTGTCTACATTAAAGCAAGGAAAAAAAGGACCCGGTAGACAAAAAGAGATCGCTTTTTCACTTGGACTCTTCCTACAAGGCTTTTTTTTTTAATTTTCTGCTTGTTTTTGTCTAGATTGTTTGTGGTTGGCAGGTTTCAAGCCATATTTCTTGTATAAGACTGCCATATATCAATAATTTCCTTTCTGACGATTCATGCTCTGAAGAGTGTCAGGCAAAAAAGATTTTATGTACGTTTTTAGCGCAATGTCGTTAATTTTCAAGGTGATTTTCAAGTTGTGTACTACAAAAAGATCATTTTATTGTATCTTAAATCAGATCCTTTAGTAGCAACATTTCACGACTACACAACTTCACAAACCTGACATCTCTTTATACAACACTTACAGCAACTTATCTTACTTGGGTCTTCTAACTTTTCAAATCTGGCTCTAACTAAAATGTCTTTGAGTGACTTGCAACGACAAAATGAAACTAATAGTGGGTTAGGAAATAATGATCTGAAGCTGTCTGATGAGTCTAAAACTGAATCATATTTTCTAACTAAATTCACATTTCCTTCTACTTTAGGATAGATGGTAAGTGTGAACAATCCGAACTTCCTCTGTTTTGACATTGTCCTTTTCTGTCGAAATCTCTACAATTTCTTCCAACCTATTTCCGTAAACCAACTAGCTAACTTGGAAGATCTAAGATTAAAAAATCTATACTAAAACAGATTCTACGTAAAGCTCAATGCCTGGCTGTAAAGTATAGCTTTTTTCGGTATTGAATGGCTGGCATGTAACGTAGTTACTGTTGTGTCTGTCTCATTGCAACATAGGCTTTCAATAATTTGTCCCTTCTTCCACATTTAAAAAGTGACCCAAGTCTTTGAAAAACGAGAAAATGGTGGGATAAAGCAATAACTGGGTAATCTAAGCAAGAAAACCTTCAACCTGTTCAAATAAAAGAACATGTTATATCTGTCATTGGGGCCACCTTAATATTCCGTAGCATACGACTTTCTACATAGTGCATGCCCATGATAGAGCAAATCTAGTGCCTATAGCTGCACCTCTAAGCTGTCTATATGAAAAATCATTAAACTAAAAATAATTGTTATCTAAGAACTGCTCTAGCTGAAGATATAATAGCTTTAAAAAACACAAAGGATGAATGTAGACAAGAAGGTGCTGAAATGCTGAGAGATCACCTTCATGTGGAATTTCAGGGTATACGCCAACAACATCGACACTGAAGGGGATTGCATTCTTAGGCAGTTTAGTATTTTTACGCCAAGAGTTGTCCTTGAAAAAGTCTTAACTGTCGTCCAAAATCGTTTTAGTCCTTGCATTGCTTTGGATTGGATTAGATTACATTAGATTGGATTGGATTCGATGGCATTGCATTACCTATCATACTGTATTATACCATACCGCGCCGAATCGTATTGTATCATATCATAACATATCTATCGTATGTCTAAGTTCCAACGATCACACTGCAAAATCGAAAATCAGGCTGACGCTTACTGTTTACCCTGATAAATGACTGTGCACCTCACCTATACAAATAACTGTTTATCTACAACACATGACGTACCACTAAGCATGCACCAAATAAAACTACCAGCCTACAAGAATGTTGGCCAAAGGTGCACAGCAAATTTACACAAGCTATAAACCTTTTCGGTATCCATACCCCTTTCCAAAAGACAACAAATCCAAACATACTCATACTACATGGCCTCAATTCTGCGATGTACCTCAGCAACAAGCAACTTCCTTTTAAGACAGAGGGAGGTCTTGAAGTCGAGTACAATAAAAGCACACGTTGTTATATTAATAGAACGAGGCAAAAGTTGTAGGATAAGTACTAGATTTTTGATAATACGTTTTTGAGATACAAAGTATTTTGATAAAACAAGTTATAAAACTCTTTCACATAATTCACAATATACCCCGGCCAGCTGATAAAACCCATACATACTTATATAATAATTTATCACCTGAATTACATAATTTGTCATCAAAGTTACTTTGCTTGCAGGAAATAAAATATTGCATATATAATACCGAGAATTATAACGGATATCAGCATTGACTTCCTATTTTCATGTCGTAATGATCCAAGCCTTTTCTCTACAAAAGACGTAAAAAACCAACATGATCCAATGGAAAAATCAACGGAAAATATTGTTATTTAATAACTGACAGAATAATGAGTCGAGGCGGACCAATAAATAGGTCAACAGATCAAAAGCTGAATGGATGGTAGAGGGAAGGAAAAACCTACGATACAAAGCACGGTTGGATCAACGGACAGGTTCATGGATGGATGCCAGAAAGAATGGAGGAATAAATGAACGAACGGAGGATCACCCGAAGCACGAGGAACGGACCGATAGATAAACGGTCAAACGCAAACATGGTCCGACAAATTGATAGATCAACAGGCAGAGAGATTGATGGAAGGTGGCTTGGTACACATTGGATAGGAATGGGACGGACGAGATGGAGACGTGACGAACAAGATCGATTAGATCACTGAGGCTTATTGGCTGACTATGTGGATGGATACATAAATGGTTACAAGACCAGAGAGATGGGTGGACGGATGGATGATAGTTGAAAATGGATAGATGGATGATCGATGAAGACAGATGAATGAATGGATGAATGATTGATGAAGATGGTTGGATGATAGACGAAGACGAATGGATTAGTGGATGGATGGATGGGTGGATGGATGAAGGCTGGATGCACTGATAGAATGCATGCACGGATTCATGCACGGATGGATGGATGAATGAATGAATGAATGAATAGATGGATGGAAGAACGAATGAATGAATGAATGAATGAAAGACAGAAAGAAAGAAAGAACGAATGAATGAATGAATGAATGAATGAATAAATAAATAAATAAATAGATAAATAAATAAATAAATAAATAAATGAATAAATAAACAAACAAACAAATGAATGAATGAATGAATGAATGGGTGGATGGATGGAAGAAAGAAAAAAAGAAAAAAGAAAGAAAAAAAGAAAGAATGAAGAAAGAAAGAAAGAAAGAAAGCAAAAAGAAAGAAAGAAAGAAAGAAAGAAAGAAAGGATAGACGGATAACCTTATTAAGGTCAGACAATAAGTAGCTAATAGTTTGGCAGCTGCAAAAATTAGCACATTTATGATTGTGTTATGAACACTAAACAGTAAAAAAGAGATCTTATAGAAACTGCCAGATATGTTCACTAAACAACGAGGTAAAGCAGTATCCTTGTTTAAAAATGCACACAAGTGTTTAAATGAACATGTGAAACAAATTATCGATATCAGTTTTAACCTTAAATAAGTCAATCTTAATAACAAATGCATTGTCTGTGCAGAGTTTCTGTAGCCTCTGTATTATGTATAGCTCGGTCCACAAATTTTAACTTACCATGATCAGTCAAGGCATGTAGTACCTGAGCTTGTTCCTCCTCCAGACTACACCTTTAAACAACATAACAAATTTAATGATGATAATTAACGGTTTGTGTATCCCAAGCTCTGAAAGTGGTCACATTTGATGTACAGTCTTAGGTTATATTCGATGGGGAGGGAGGCATATGTTTTTCTGGAAAACTTGTAATACACAAGTAAATATTTAAATACATGTCAAAATTAGCATGATAAAAAAACGTTTCATGCTACATGGCTTATAATTCCATCACAAGCAAAACAAAATGGCCTTACCTTACAGAGAGCACGGACATAATACTTGTCTGACTTTTATTCAAGTAAAAAATTTTAGCCGATCTTAAGTGAAAAAACACTTCAAGCATTGAATATTCAAGCATTTATATAAACATTTGATAATAAAATATTACAATTGTAAAAATTCAGCAATGATCATCCAACATCAGTAATTAAGATCATTTTTTTCGTTGTTACAGGAACAGAGACAATGAGTATTATTTATTGTGTTACTTCACAGAGCCCTATGAAAAATATTCCCATAGTATCATTTTATCTGTCATCTCAAAAATAGCCAATAGTAAGTGCAAACCAAAACAGAAAATACAACTAATCCCTTAAATTCATACAATTTGAATCAGCAGTTCTATGTGGGTATGCAAAACTGGCATCCAGTGTTTGGTCTTGCCATAGGACACCCTAGCTTTGGTCATGCCCTCCACAAAAGGCTTCAGTATGTTTCAGTGATTCAATTGGCTTAAATACAATTATTCGTTGATGAATAAAATGGCCAGGTTATGCTTATCGCTAATGGCAAGACCTACAGACATACGCATTAAGTTGTACACACTGTCCCTGTTCTGCCTGGCCTTGGATACTTAGAGACACTTTATATTTGTTATGATGAGCCTGTTGTGGATTGGAAAGATCTTTAGAGAGAAGTGCCCCTGTTACATCTTGCTTTGGATAATGTTTTATAACATGATTCTTTCAAAAATGTCATATTGGTGATATATGTTGCTTACAGGTAGCTTCTGTGTTGCCAAGATACTGGTAGAGTTCTTTTTGCTACAAACTCCAGAAACTCAAGCACTGGGCAAACCCTTGACATGGGACTTGAGCTTAACTCAATTGTAACTGCAATTGGCACTTACATACTTATTTACATAGATTTCAGAATATATCTGTTAAATTGGTATTTCCTGAATGTAAATTCAGGTTTCAATAAGTGATCCTAAGCTAATTTCACATTTACATACTGCAATAGGTATCACTGGGATGTCTGTTATATTTTTAACTGCAAATTGAAAACTGTCAGTTTCCCCTTAGGTTTTACATCTGTTTAAAAACTCTCCTCGTTTGAAACCCCAAAGGGGAAAATTGGTATAATGGTTCTAAACATTTACAATGCAAGTAAGTTTGAGTGCCCGATGAGTCTTTTGCTTCCCAATCAAGGGACAGTTTCTCACTTTCTCTTCATTTTAACAACTTGTTTTCCATTTATATGTTATCAAACAGCAAGGGGAAAGCAAAGGGTAAGCTTTATCAAAGATAGTTGTCCTTGGATACCTCTAGTTTGTAACGTTTTTGATGAGCAGTACCATGCTTCCTCGACTATCTGTTCCTCAATTAACATGAAAACATGTTATAAACTTTTTTGTTTCTAATTATATATTTCTAAAAACAATTAGCCTTTTTTACTATTCTTCTTTGCCCCATCAAGAAAAAGACCATCCCACACTGGCCAAATAATTAAGGCAACACTGCAATGGGCACCACCAGTCAAAATAACTTAGCTTTGCCACTGAATATAATTAAATCTTTAGACCTCAATTCATTGCTCATTCCCTGATCCAGAAAGGAAAGTTCCTCTCCCAACCATCTTAGTAGTACAAAGTTTCCTCTTAGCAATGCGCTAATTGAAGAGGGAAATTAATTACATATTCAGGTTTGCTTTACTAGTACAAACTATATCAAAAGTGGCAAGCAGGAAAACTTTAGAGTATCTCAACATATGTATGAAAACAATTTGAATGAAATCAAACTCAGTACCTTTGGTCGTCACTACCTTTCGTTAAATTTTTCAATTCATGAGCAAT
This sequence comes from Chironex yamaguchii, assembly GCA_024741275.1. Lineage (NCBI taxonomy): Eukaryota > Metazoa > Cnidaria > Cubozoa > Chirodropida > Chirodropidae > Chironex > Chironex yamaguchii. Next base: position 5,125 of record JANTCA010082894.1, on the reverse strand, counting down.
ACCATCCAGTCTATCACTGCAAGCAGCAATTCTATGTTCATAGTATTCAATCTATAAGAAAAAAATTATTCTCTACATGTGTACAAAGAAAAATATAAATAACTATAAGAAAAACTTAACGGAATTGAAAAGCCAATAACCATTTTAAATATATATTAGATAAGGTGCACAAACATTATCTACAGACAAAGATGTACGTTTTCTGTTAAAATAATTATATTTGTTGACAACTTGAAATATAATTTTGTTATAACTGAAGCATACATTTGGATACTCTCTTACAAAAAGCCAAATCTAAACTGAATGAAATGTGCATGATTAAGCTTATTAACAAATGTTGACCACGGAAATTACCAAAACAAAAGTTTGAAACCAGTCCAGTCTTTAAAAGAAAAAGGTGTAGTGCATGTTATATAGCTAATCAATTTACATAACAAACAACTATCATGATCTATCTTCAGACACTTCAACATATCCAGGAAACAGTTTCTGTCCTTTATCATCACTCTAATACATTCATGCTAAAACTGTATAATGCTTTCCAAGATCATCAAAAAGGTATTTGTATTTGATCCGGTTTTTTCGGTCGATCTGCATCAATATGAGTGTCAGATCCAATAGGTAATTCTGGTACATCTAATGAATTGTTGCATTTAATCAACAAATAAGGGCATGGGTTATCTCAAGAAATAAAACTTACAGATAAGTAAATATCCAAGTCACAGTTAAATTTCTTCTTTGGGGATTAAAAAAAGTCAACATTAATTTTTAAAAAGAATAATAACATGAGTAATGTTCTAAATTTTGAGCAGCCAGAGGCCACATTGCAAAAAATGTGAATCATCTAGCAAAACCAAGAATATTCCCAGGTAGCCGACATAACAGTCTTGTCATCATCATTCTGCATACGCCACAAATGTGCAGGCACAAACAACTATTAGAACACTCTAGGATGGCCATGTGACCTGACACAACAGTGACTAAGCATGCATAATCAACCCCATATGGGAAATTTGGATGGACATAAGCTCACTTTAGAATGCGAGGGATTGTATTTGCAATTTTAACATCAGAACAAAATTTGTTTCTTAATCATGAATGCGTACTATTACCAACACAAATAATAGAAAATTCTATTCAATTTCCTTCTGAGTATTTTCTTGAAAACTGATTACTATTATTGCAGTTGTTGTTATAACTAGCCTCACTATCAAGTTTGATTGATAGGTAATAGGTCACGTGCTTACAACATGCTTTTGCCATTTGTGTGTATTTTTATTTTGTACCATTTTGCTGTGTATAAACTGGTACACGTCTTGTTTTCCTGATTATTCCTGAAGATTTTAAAAGGCTAGAGGTGTTTTGTTTTGTAACAACATGCCTGCAGCTCCTGAAGAATCTTCAATGAATACGTTGAGGTTTGCTAAGCTGGATGGAAGTAACTATGTTGGCCTTCAGCATGACGTTGTATTGGAAAAGTCTTGACTCATTTGAGCAAGTCAATGGGGCAGCCAAAGTTCCAATAAGTGACCCTCAATCGAAGCACATCAATAAGCAGAAATCACTACATGAGCAGCTAAAGAAAATGGGTGCAGATATTGACGACCAAGAACTCGCCATGACAATCCTGTCAAGTCTCCCTGACAAGTTTAAGCCACTGATTACCAAACTTCATGTTGAAGGCAAGGACAAATTGAACTTCAAAAAGGTGAAAGGTATGTTGTTGAATGACTTTGATTGAAATAATGACAACTTACGATCTAAAGTAAAAGATCTGATGATGCTTCCTCTGCCAGGGAAAGCAATTGCTATTATAAAGAAGAGGGCCTAAGCAAGAACACCACAAAAAATTCCAGAGATGGAAACAATAGGCCCAACAAATCTTCAGCTAACTGTGCTGCAGGCAAAGACATCATAGATCAAAGTTCTCATTGCTTACTTCTGACAGTGACGTTAAATTTGACTAGATCATTGGCTGACGAAATTTGCTGACGAAGGACATTGAATTTAAAACTTATGCCTTGTAAATGGCAAAGGTACTTAACCATAATACATCTGATCTTGATGCAAGCATTCCACACATTGTATTGCATGATGTTTTGTATCTGGAAAAGAATTTGCTATCACTCAGAGTGACTCTATGGCTAAACTTGGAGATTCGGTAATGTGATAAGTGTAACTTCATCAGCGGTGGGAATGTCTTGGTCTTGGATAGTTGCTGGGAAGCTGCATCTTTAGAAATTTTGTCAATGATGATCATGCAAAGTTAGCCAACAAAAATTTTGTCTGATAAACAATTGTGGCACAATCAATACGAACACTTGTGTATTGGACTGTTATATGTTAAAAAACTGTGTGGTCATTCCATATGAACTCAACTAGAGGTCCCATAGTGACCAACCCAGATTTCGCTAGAACAATTTGTACTGGTACCTTAACGTATATGATGAACATGTGCAAAATATTTAGTCAAAATTCTAAAGGGCTTTTATGCAGTGGCTCTTCAAAATAGGGCGGTAGACCCCATTTTTGGCCATCACAAATCAGACATGTTTAGGAACAACCATATTTGGATGCCAATATCTAGGGGAACAAAATGAGTTGTGAGCTTGAAATGTGGCACAATATGTAATCAGCACCCCAGCTTTCAGGATCTGCCATCAGAAAAGTCCTATCTACTCTAGTTTTTGAGGTATTGGCCTCTAAAATAGTGGTTCTGTTATCCACGAAAATGAAAATTTCAATTTGTCAAAATTCAAAGTTTCAATTTGCAGCTGTCATGCTACAATAAATCACAACTGTTTATTGGGGCTACATTCCATCTATTTAGCACATGACTATCTGTGGAAAGTTTTTGGACAGCATTGAATTCATAATTCAGTGTCCTGGTCAGCAAGCTTATAAAACCTTGCGCTCTGCCCCTGAAGCTCTGGTATAGACAAAATGCATATGATGTTCTAAAATGAAACCCAACAGGTATTCGGATGTACAGAAGGAGGCAATGAGAGAGGACGTCAGCATTATAAAAGCTTATAAAACCTTGCGCTCTGCCCCTGAAGCTCTGGTGGAGACACAATGCATACAATGTTGTGAAATGGAACCCAACAGGTATTCTGATGTACAGAAGGAGGCAATGAGAGAAGTCCAGTCTTAGAATGCTTCATGAAGTTGACAAAGACATCAAAGTTTTCATCTGACCGGTGCAGCCTACAAACCAATCCTTGTCGTCAATGCACACAACATACTTTCCAAGGTGTAATTATCATTATCAACAACCTGTTGCTCTTTGCCTACTCTGACACATAGAAAAATTTGACTCCTGGAATATTTTCACAGCATCAATTTTACATTTGAGGAGCAGCAAGGATGTGTCTGCCTGTAGTTGCCTGAAGGCTTGCTTGTCCAACCAAGTGTTTGACCATTCCATCAATGCCATCGCACGGACTTTTACCATGCAGTACTACAACAAAATTCCATTCTGGGTCAAAACCATAGTCTTTGTGATGATTGCAGAGGTTGGAAAATCTTTTATAGTTTTTATATTGACTTGCTGCTCCATCACTGAAAAAAGTTTTCTGATGAATGAAAATTCCTGTTTGATGTATGTCACCACAGGGTGATGAAGGCATGGACAGTTGTGGTATCATGCTTAAGACAATCTGATAGCACACAGATTGGGGAGTGCTTAAGTGTACTTGTTGAATTGTAATAGATTACAAACAGGTGAAGTGTTGCTTGAACAGTGTTCCAGTGAAAATCTTGTACTTCATCCTCCAACACAAAACTATAGTTCTCAGCAAAATCTAACATGACAATTGCCTCATCCTCAGAAAGATTTTCATTGAAATCACTGGGATAACGAGATTGGGCTTTTGCTAAGAAGTGGTGCTGCCAGAGGATATCAATTGAACTACAAGCTGTTTGAATACAGTCTTGTACAGATGTTGTTAAACACAATATGTTTGTTCTATCAGCGTGCACCCACTGTTTGTATGTCACTAAATCATCTGGATCAAAGTCATCCTGATGAAATAGGTCTGTCCAATGCTGTTCTAGTAAATCCTTGCAAGGACAATGTTCGCAAAAATGCAGCATACATTCATGGTTATTTACTGAACAGACCATGTTTTCAAGCAAGTTTTTGTGGTTTTTTGATTTTTTGGAATTGCTGCGGCAATACGTTTAGCATTTTGGTGCAGAACACATACAGAATGCATGCCAAATGATGTAACTGGAACATACTATTTGGGTCTTGAGTCACAAAATTTTGAAAATTGAATTTTATCTGTAGGATATTTACTCTTATTGGGAACATAAAGTTCCAGCAGATGCAAAAGTAAAATCGGTTTTGTTTGTGAAACTTACAGCTGGGAAAGTATGTTGTGTGCATTGATGACAAGGATTGGTTGTGGGCTGCATTGTTGACTGGTCAGATGAAAACTGTGATGTATTTGTCAACTTCATGAAACATTCTAAGACTGGACTTCTCTCATTGCCTCCTTCTGTACGTCAGAATACCTGTTGGGTTCCATTTCACAACATTGTATGCATTGTCTCCACCAGAGCTTCAGGGGCAGAGCATAAGGTTTTATAAGCTTTCCAAGACACTGAATCAGTTCAGAAGCTGCCTTCATTTGGGCTATGAACTCAGTTTTTTCTACATTTTTGCATAAACTGACTCACTAAATTGTAGATGCTATCAAATTTATGTGCTCACATTTTCTCCATTTCTGACAAAAAAGTAGTTAAAACGCAAGCTGTCATGGGGATAAAAAATGCCTACAATTCATAAAATTATTTTCATATGAAAGAGGTGAGAAAACAATCTGATTTTGTGACCAAATGATAATCATATGTGTACAATTACATAGCAAAAAAAGGCTTGTCCTGGGTAAATGACTACACTATGATTTTGACTTAAAAATTCGTCTAAAATTGCATTTTTTTCAGTCTGAGCCATTTTTCGAGCTCCAGTACTCCTAAATTATGATTTCAGTATAGAACTTTTTGGTGTTACGTCACACGGCCCATTGTCAATGGCAACGATGCGACGAAGGGGCAAACAATGAGGTCCGTCAACAGCGTTTCCTATGGAGCATGGTCTTGTTTTGGTATTATTTTAGTG
>JANTCA010082872.1:0-12951 GCA_024741275.1 Chironex yamaguchii | reverse complement strand
TGTTCTCTCATGATTTGTTTAAAGTCTATGGTAAGAGGATCTTACGAGGTATTGAAGGCTTGCCTAACCTCGTCGTTGAGGACAAAATTTACAAACTTGAGGTATGCAGATGACACTTATTACGGACACCGAGGGGACGCTTTAAGATATACTGACTAGTTGTGTTGGAAAGTGAAAGGAAGGACTTGAAAATGAATTGCAAGAAGACAGAATGCATGGTCGTCACCAAACAAAAGGAAGTCAGTGGAAGATCTATATCATTGGTGAACCGGTGAAGTAGTTTGTAAGATCAATTATCTAAGAAACCTAATTACTTTTGATGAAAAATATGACTAGAAGGTGCAACGGAGCAAATGCATGGATGGCTAAAGGTGTGTTTCAGAAGATGAAAAACATTCTGACGAAAGGAGAAGCGAGTGTTGTGACAAAACTGCGAGTTATGGAGTGTTATGTCCTTCCACTCTTGATATATACAACGGAATGCTGGGCATTATCACTAACAATGGTCCAACAAATTGAAGCGGTAGAAGTATTGTTTTTAAGGCGCATCATAAGAGTGAGTTGGATCAGTCACACACAAACGAAAACGTTTTGTGAAGAGCAGGCTGCAAGAAGAAGTCACCTTCCGCAAAAGACTGTTAGGGCTCTTCGGCCAAATCATGCGGAAAGAAAGTCTGGAAAAGTGTAAGTGACTGGGAAGATTGAGGGAAGAAGAGATCCTGGAAGAAAACGACTCGCTTTCGTGAAGAGCCTCTCACGGTGCATGAGGTTGGACTGTCCCAAGATGCTTCGTGCCTCAAAGGACCTTATTTTGTGAAAGAATGTGGTCGCCAACGTCCTTCGGGGATATTACCAAGCGAGAGACCACGAAAACAATAAACGCGACATCATTTTTCATCCTTAATTGATAGTTTAGGACATTCTACAAAATTGTAAGTTTTATAGGCTTTCTTCATCGACGAGGAACACATATTTTTATTATATTCCCTTCAACTTTGTAAACCATACCAACGGCAACCACATAGTGATGAAAATGAAAATTTTCTACAGGTAGCCATAAAATACGTCATGGTGTAAGATACTAAGACAAAAATGTAAAATTGATCAAAGAACTTGCTCTTTTTTGTCTGCTGCCATGTTTATTAACAAAGTCTTGGGCCACGTTTGTCAGGCAAATAAGTTCCATATGTCTTTGCAAAAGACCAAAGTTATTAAACCTGAACTGATTCTTTGATAATGAAAGCCATGTCTTGATGCTTCTTGCCGTATAAAATGACCGTTCTATGACTATGCTGGTTAATAGATTCACAGGGATTAGTTTACCGAGCTCATATTTTTGTTTGACTTAAGAAAACATCACCTTTAGACTTTTTTGTAAACAAACCTGAAGCAAGAGTAATCTATTATCGGCTGTTTTAAAATGAGAAGTTCCCTTTTCAAAATAAGCACTTGAAAATTCACTGAGTAGACATCACGTAGATATTTAACTTCTGTAGCTATACTTCTCTCCACAAAACTCCTGTCATTAAAATGTGATCAAATGGAGCAGTTATATACGTTGAAGGAAATGATGCAAGTAATGAAAGCAGGAACAAGGTTGCAGCCTTCTAAAACTTCAATATTAGGTGAACAATGTTAAGTGTAATGATTACTTTCCCCGAAAAAATGTCAGAACCGGTGGCAACTAGTGGGATTTTTGCGGGAGGGGGGCAAATTTCCAGACTTGGGTGTGGCCACGCCCCTATTTCGTATTAGAGATGTTACATAAGAACAAAGACGTATCTTTTAGGCTTGCGTTATTCAAGAACCTAAGCATTTAATCGTCAATAAAGATTGCTTACGTTAAAAAACAGAAGTTATCAAAGCAAGGTTACAGCAAATGTTGATAAAAAGTATTGTTGCTTCAACAGTATAGCTCACGAGAAGTCTCTCTATCCTCTGAGCATAAATTATGTTCTGCTTTAAAACATATGATTAAGCAATAAATCATGTTCAGTTTTGCAATTTGCTTTACTTTCTGCAGGGGGGAGGGGGAATGCTCAAAGTGCTCCATGGCACCAGCCAACATTGACTGTTATCATTATGGTGAAACATTGACTACAAGTAAAAGTTGGTAATCAACACAGTCTGTAAATCTGTATCTTAATTCTATTCCCTAATAATAAACCACAGTTAAAAAGATGTCACATTTGATGGCGCTCTTAGCTAAGTTGTCTTGAATGAGAGAAATATGAGTGCACTATAAATGCTGTTGTAAACACACAAACAAAGTTACTTAAAATACGAAATGTTTACTTTTTGCCAACATACCACGTTTGTGTTTTAAGCCACGTTTCTCTCTCTTTCTTGCCACTTGTTTGAGAATACCCTACAGGCTGATATAAAGCTAGTCATTTTTTTATATTTCAACTGACATCATTTGGAGCTATCATTCTGACAATAACTTGAACGATGTATAACAAGAATCGATCCGTCATTCCCTCTGTTTGTCATTGTTGAAAATCACATTTTATATCATATCAGTCAGAAGTATGAATGGTCAAGTTGTGTCGATTATCATGATTGTGATTACCATTTACTTCAAAACTTGTGACACACAGACACATAGACTGTATAAAGAGTCACCAACTCAATAACTCCAAAGAAGACCGATAAATGAAAGTCCTTCGTAACTCCACTAAGTCACTAAGTCATGGACTATCGAACTGCTGCTTAAAGTAACAGACATAACTGCTAATTGGGGACATTTGGAGCCTTAACCTTGCGAATGTTGTGTGACTTACATATTCTGTAAATTGAATGCATTTTTATATCAAAAACCACTACTAGTACCACATCTTGAATTATCAATCCTGAATCAACACAAACTATGATGACCTATGCTCGCAAGAAACAAATCAAGAAAGGGCAACAATTTTGCTATTAAAAGAATTCCATTTTAACATGTCATGCATGAGATATCTTTGCTCAGTCTGTCACATAAACAAAACAAAAAAACAGGGCGAAACCATTGTAATGAAACTTACCTGGTCAAGGTGGCTTATCCAGTCTAAAGAATTTTCTGACTGTCATGTTTGAGTAACATTTTGCTAGGAAAACATGTTGGGCATAAACTCCTTCAAACCAGCCTGTCAGTAAGTTATAAATTCCAGCTATTCAAGTTATCCTTTAAAACTCTTTCTGGTGAAAGCTTTAACTGGGAATAAGGAAATATCTTTTAGAGCTTCTTATAAAGTAAAAGAAAATCAAAATAGCAGCCATAAACAAACCATGTTGCTGCCAAATTGTTGACTTCCACTTTGAACAGAGTAAACGTCTTTTGAGGCTCAGAAATTTCTCCCCTGAGAATACACAAGCTGATTGCAATGACATTTAATGGATTAAGTCAAACATAACTTGAACCATCGTACTTCTGAACTCTTCTTAGGTACCTAAGATGCTGTGGCAACTTGTGCTGGAAATATTCACTGCAATACCAATTGATGACTTTCTGTAAACAGATGTGCGAGATGCTTTTTATTTGTGCGAGATGCTTTTTTATTTGTGCGAGATGCTTTTTATTTGTGCGAGATGCTTTTTACTTGTGCGAGATGCTTTTTATTTGTGCGAGATGCTTTTTATTTGTGCGAGATGCTTTTTATTTGTGCGAGATGTTTTTTAATTAAGAGAGATTATCCTTAATTATAAGAGATACTTTTTAATTGTGCGAGATGTTTAATTAAGAGTGATGGTTTTTATTTGTGCGAGATACTTTTTAAAGAGTTCAGTGTGAAGGAGATCTTTACAATGAATTTTGAGAAACGGTGTGTGACAGAGTGATGATAGGTGCAAAGTAAACATGTTAACATGCAATAACGAAACATAGAATTAACGCAAAAGAATGCAAAAGGAGAGTGCGACGAATAGTAGTACCACGGATTACAAGAAAGATAAGAAAGATAGCACACAAATTTAGAATGTTCAAAATGCCCGGAAAACCTGCCATCAAGATAATGAACTTGTACAACCGAAGTAGCTAAATGTAATTACACCAAACCTTTGAAAACCTAATGCAAGGAATTGAAGTATGTTCTGATGTACCATAAGAGATAGACACTGAAAGCTAAATTTGTAAGGTACAGTTAGATTGTAGCGACCACCCCTGGAAAGTAAGACGTCTTGCTGAAAGCTGAAATCACTTACAGTTCTTACATAAACTATAGGTTCATTTGGCGAATATTTATGAAGAGTCAGGCTCGTTTTTAGATCATAAAGGACGGTTTATGAAGCAAAACCGATCTATTGGGATATGATTTCAGCTGTAAGTGTAAAATTTAATACAATTGCTAAGTTTTGTTTGTTACAGGATTTTGTATTAGTCAGCTGCTCTAAAATCAAGTAAATACTTCAACCACTTGATAGGACAACTTCAAATAAAATAAGATTTCTTTTGTAAAGAGAAACTCACTCAAGAACACTAAAGAGAAATAGGCTCTATCAAAGTTTAGATGAGAAGAAGCTCAAGTGTCGGACACGGGGAAAATGAAGGTGGAAAGGAAAGTTCGATCTTAAAATAAATTTATGAAATTGGCACGGCTTATAGTTACTGTTTCATCCCCAGAAAATTATGTACACAAATTTCAAATAGTTTACATTGTGACTAAATGCATGTTTTTGCATGTTTGCTCTGGGTATCTGAGGCCTATATTAATGCAATTTATTAATTTATTGTCAATAATCTGGTAGAAATACCCAATTTTATTTATGTTTGTGGTTACTACAATGTTATCTATTTGCGCCTAACTAAACTTTTACCAGGTTACTTAGGCGTAAGCTACATAAAGCTTACATCTTGATACTCTCGGACGCAGCAAATCACTTTAAAAAATCATGGCTTGGCATAGTAGCATAATACCGTTTCTTTTTAAGCACTCCTTTTTTAATAATTCCATCTCAAAGGCCATTATCAGTCTTCGTAGATAGTACATTTTATGAGATGTAATTTGATATCTCTTGTAACTAATAGCCATTGTTACCCCCCACCTTAATCAGTTTATGCCGTGCCGTCAATTCAATAGCCTCTTGACTTTCTGTTTCGCTGTTCCTATAAATATATATTTCAGTTTGTAGAGTCCACAGTATTGTGTGTTGTTATTCACTCGACCAAGATGAAGACTTGCTTGATTTTGCTGGCTCTCGTTGCAGCCATCGCTGCTGAGAAAAGGACAATCTTTGAGGTACTAAACTTTGACATTTAACTTGTTTTAGTTGGCGTAAGCTATTGTCGTCTAATAAATCGTTCATCCTTGTTAGTCCCATTTAAATATTACAATCTCTTTTTGTGCCTATTTGTCTAAAAGGGGTTGATTTGTATGTTTTTCAGTTATTCCATTTTACATACTGCAACATTATTCTATCCAGTTTAATGTGTTGTTAATTAACAGTGATATTTGAAACATCTGTTTGCCATAGAATCTTGAATTTGGCGTGTGCATCATCAATGTGGTCAACTATTTAGAACGTTAATCATCGTAGATTATTGTCGAGCAAAGTTTTCTGAATGCAGTACAAAGTAATCGGAGGTAATCCTTCCAAAGGAAGCATTTCAGTTGGCTCCAAGTTTTACATTCCATTCTCTTGCAACTACGTTGACATCTTCAACCCTTACAAAGGAACTCACCAGTACAACAGAAAGAAACTATTGTACATTAACATCCTGTACTGCTACTAAGTTAAAGGAAGTTAATGCAAGCGTTTTTGAATTATTCCAAAGAAGATCTCTTGAACAATAAGATGAAACCTTGTCTTGCGTAACATAAGGTATCAGATATATGAACAACCTTTTTGTCGTACAAAACTTGAAAATCGCCTTGAAAATTTGCGACATCGTGCTAAAAACATACTTAAAAGCTTTTTTCGACATTTTTCAGAATAAAAATTGTCAGAAATTAAATTAAGATATACGACAACCTTGTTTTGGCTAGTTTCAATCCATGTTTTTTCTGAAAAGGGTGACACACATCTATAGTATTTACGACACTTTATAATTTGTGCTAGTTGCATCAAAATCCCCTTTAGCAAAATTTATAATCTGATTGATTTAAAGAATTATCTAAATTAATATTTTTTGTAACTAAAAAATATTACAGTCATGCTTGATTATGCGAGCGAAATGTGTTCCTTCTTAGTCTCAAGAAAATAAAATAGAAATGATTCATGATAGGAAAATTAGATATAATAATAATAGCCGACCATTCTATATTGAAGATACCTGTCTATTCACGTGGCTAGCAACCGTGACTCTTAGGCCCCGTTTACACTAGTACAAAAGAACATGGAGCATTTTCGGATCCGTAATGATTTTCATTAGCGTTTACACTGGGAAATGTATCAGAACAGTGCTACTCAATTGCCTCCTTTGTTGCCATGAAATCACCGGATTATCTTTTTTAAAATCAGTTCCCAGACAAAAACATTAATTGTCCAGTAACCGATCAGTACCCGTGTGAATCCGTTCCAGCCGTTTACACTGGACCTCATTGGAATGGATCGAAACTGGTGCACTTTAGAAAGCAATCCCAAACTAGTACAGATAGCAGATCCATATCGGTACGGATCTATCAGTTCCAATGTAAACGATAAGCCTATCTTTGCTCGTTTTGCTACGGAACCGTCTGGATCCGTTCAAGTGCACAGGCACATTTACAATCACTCATCTGAGCATTGTCCGCAGTGCCAACCTTCTGTTTATACTGCACATTAGCGCGTGCAGAACTAATTTGCAGTTCTTGAGCATGAGTAACTAATCCAGTGTGAACAATTAGTTGAACAAGATTAGACATCCATGATCTCAACCACGATGTTTTGTGGTATCGTGCTAGCTCACCCATCCGACGGCTTCTTTACAGTTTCGTTGTACGCAATTTTCCTCGCATGGCTTGGGTTGACCGCCTAGCACACGGTAGTCAGGCACTTGTCACGAAGCGGATACGAATCCAGAATCTCCTGATCAGAGCGCGAGCATTTGGCCACTCGGTCACTCGGCCGCGATAAGAAAATATTCAACCAATAAAGTAAACAATAAATAAATGGTCTATGCAATTGTGTTTTAATGTCTTAATTAAGCTCTATAAATTATTATTTTTTTGTTAGTCCTGCTCCAGTGATGCTGATTGTGGTGCTGACAGATGCTGCATCAATGCTGGATTCTACGGCTTCTGCTCAGACAAAGTAGATGAAGGAGGTTTATGCACAATTCGGGTATGAAACTCTCTTTTCAACATTTATGAGACGTTTTTAAGGAAATGCTGCTTTGTAACCAGAAATATTAGGTAATAAATTTGACATCACGATATCAATGTTAGATGAACAAACTTAAGGGATGCCTTCTAAACCCTTGCTCTGTGGAAGAGCATTTTCTAGCAGACAGGAGTGCCTCTACGAAGCTGCAAATAAACTGATAGACGTAATTGGATTCACGTAGGCATGAGAAATTCTGAAAACATCTATCTGTTTCGTCGTGATTCTGAAAAAAATATTTTGAACCAAATTCTGTTCTGCGATCTTGATGTAATGGGATTTACATATTCTTTTTGGTTGCCTTTGTTTAAAAAGGTCAATGAATCAGACATGGTAGCATTAGGATCTGTTCGTTGTACATACAAAGGATTGATGTCTTTCACCGTCTTGATCTCTTGTCGAGCTAGAAAGCATTTGGTTTTTTTGCTTAGCTATCTATCACATATTTCAAATTTCGGCTGAGAAGAAGTTATTATTATTAGCGAGTATTTCATGTTTAAATGATGCGGACTATCAAAACAATAAAACAAGAAATTAAAAAGTTTTAAACAAATAACTGATTACAATTTAACACAAAGCTCAATTTGACCATCACACAATAAATTCAAATCTTTGTAAGTTCAGAAGACAGTAGAAATGTGGATAATTATCACTAGTCAAAATGAACTTCAACTGCTACTGCTTATATAAACTTTTACTTGTATGCATTTCTTCTGTTTTTGCCATTTCACACCTCGCATTCATTCTTTAAGTGATGGAATATTTGTCCTTTTTGATCTTAATATTCCACTTTCAATCCAGATCTAAACCATAAATTTGGTTTTGTTCTTCATTAATCTAAAATGTGTATGTGATCAGTGTCGCAAACAAAGTGTATGGGTACACCCTTACGTTAAACATGTTAGATTAGTTACACTTTAGCTTATCACTAGAGGCGGATTAAGAGGTGCGAAAGGTGCAAGGGATCCTTGTCAACTGAGGCTCGGAGCCATATTCTAACGTTAGAGTCCAGTTAACCAATTAATAAGATCAATCGTGTTGTGATTCAGCCTATGACCTGAGTCCGATAAACATAGTTAACGTCCAATAGCCAATTCCTGTGGAAGCTTGTGTTCTCTCATACACTCCTTCATCGGATTTCAGTGATAAGCTTGAGCATTTGTTATCTTGGCAGTCACAGTGTATTATGAGATAAAATTTGATGCTTGCTTTTAATTCCTGCCTTAAGATAAAACTGTAACGTCATTAGGTACTATCTTCGTCAAAATGATGAGCAATATGTTATCGTTTTAGAAGTTTGAGTATTCGCGGTGATTAAATTTTCTATAGTTTAATTCAGATAGAAAGTGCATAACGTGATCTTTAAACTTTTACAACTACAGTTCAGAACCATAACGATACGTCTATTTTAGGGCAAGCTTGGATGTGGATGCAAAGACGGACTTGAATGTCAGAAAGTTAATTTTCTGTGGAAGAAATGTGTCCGAGTATCTGGAAGTGGCGATGGATTGTACTAAACAAAATCTTCCATTAGTTTGTTTCATGTAATGTTTAGCAATTCATTCAAGTATACAAATATATTGTAAAACTCCATAAAAACCATGTTTATACTTGGCTTCATTTTTGTGTTTCCTCAATATCAGCTATTTTTATCTTTAGTGATTAATAAAAGATATATTTTGTTCAACTAAAATTGAGCCTCGCTTTTCAAAAAAGACAACAAATTATTTTACAGCTATGGAACTCACTGCCTGCAAAATGCCGTCGTTATGTAATCTCAAAAGCTTCAAGCGCAAATGAAACCTTATCTTTCTTTTTCAACGTTCTTAATGTTTACTGTTTTTGGAACTCGGGTGCACTTGTTACATCGGAAGAACTTTGTACTCACAACGAACTAATGCGCTATGATAACAATATCGTGGAGTTTTTGTGTAAACAAAAGATATTTACCGATACTTATAAGGAGCTCTTGATAAAATATCCGTAATGATCCGTAGCCAAAATAAATAAGAGGCTTCTATCCGCGCATTTGAAAGAGTCCAGTTTTTACTCATTTGGTATTTTTGAAGAGTTGTGAACGCACTGGTTGTGAGAAAGAGAGAGAACTTGGACCAAATAAAAGCGTGAGACGACTACAGCAATGGATGACACACTAATAGAGGTGAGAATAGTTGCAGCAAAACAATCGTGACTTACAGCAAGAAAAACACCAGATAGAATTTTTTAACATACTGCATGTGAAAATATCGATGCGTGCAGTTAAGCCATAGAAATACTGTTATATCTATGAGTTAAACCTGTATATGAAGCAAGTGGGTATTAATATTTAAGTCTTTTGTAAGAAATTATATTGAAGGAAGAGAAAAGCGGTGATTCCAAAGAAAATCCTATTTGCGATAAAGATGTCGGCAGAGAATAAATTTAATTGGTTTTCTCTTTTTACTACAATCTCTCAGTTTTCCCGACTAAAATTCGAAAAATGAACAAAATACTTTTATTTTTAGGGACGATATGGCTGTGGATGCAAAGATGGACTTGAGTGTCAAAAGTTCGGTTTCTTGACCAAGAAATGTGTCCGAGTATCAGGAAGTGGTGATGGATTGTACTAAATATAAACTTCAATACGAGTTTCTTCTGTGTGATGTTAATTAACGTAAACAAACATACAAATATAATACAAGACTCCACCAAAACCATATCTATACTTGGCTATACTTTTGTTTCTTTCTGAATATCTTTTAGTGCTATCTTAAGTGATCAATAAAAGTTACGATTGTTATATTCAATTGATGACAAAACACTTGAAAACTTAGGAACTCGCTGGTTACTGAATGTTTTGCTTTTAATGTAATTACAGGATTACCGCTGTCTTTTTAACCGCTTTTTCTGCTTCTCTGTTTTCTTCTCTTATTTTCTAGTTTCTCAGTTAGGAACGGTTAATCACCCTTGCAATAAGCGATACGATTAAAGATAGTAATACGTAAGTTATCTATACCTTATACTTAGACAGACAGGAGTAATTCTTAAATAAGTAGTTTTGTTTACATCAGATAATGCTTGCTCTTCTCCATATTTATTGCATAATAAAAATCTGGAATACGGAATATACTTGGGACAATAATCCTCCTATATAAGAAGCCATGTTCCTGATTTTAAAATTAAAGTTTAAAGCACAACGACTCTATAATCTACCGAGCTACTTCCAAAATTTATAATCCTATGACTGTTTATATTATAGTAGCGTACTATGTCATAGTAGGATACCATTCTATTTTTCTACCTAGTTTGCTTATCAAAGTTGTTGCTAATTGACCAACACGCGCAATGCTGCGGAGAGAAGTCCAAAGAAGTATACATCTAGCACGTTCCTGTTTTGCTCAAATACAGTGTCTAGGAAAGTGCATCCTTTCCTCGCGTAGTATTCAAAATATCTCAGATTGGTCCATAAAGCTGTAATTTAGTTGCATACTGTTTTCAAGAGTACAGCTGGCAGGATCCAAATGTAAGTGCCATCAAGGTTAGATGTGTCGGTTTTAGTCAGCATCCATGAAGTGGCTCCATATATTTCAACAGAATCTACAGTGGCGTCAAAAGGTATGCGTTGAGGTTGTATGGTCAGTGAGATGTCCAGCTCACATATGTCATTTTATTTTCAAAATCTAAGTCGAATGAAATTTTCGCGTCTATATGCAACGTGATGAGTCTGAAACTACAAGTCATTTATTAGATTATGCGCTGCTTGGTATTAATGTTCATATTGAAGAATTTTTCTGTGTTGTTAACATCAAGCAATTCCATTTTTTGGATTTCATGTTATCTCCTGCATTCTATGACCATTTGACTACCAAAGTAAACATCATTTTATGGGAAAAAACGCATATGCTTGCACGCTTTACGTGCACCTCTTTATTGGACAACCTCACCAGGAACAAGAAAATACGCAAACGCAAGAAATGCAGAGGGTAATAGTGAGACATTAAGCTAGCAGGGGCACATCAAGTAGCCTTGAAAACTGATGACAAAGATATTTTTTACTTTATTGACGAATAAATAAAAAACAATTTGAATTTGAATTTCTGTAACATCGTAATCAAGCGACAAGCGAGGACATTCATTAACTCCAATTTCTGTCAAAACGCATTCCTAGTTGTTGATTAGTCTAAACTAATAGCAATAATTACAACGAATTTGTTTACAATTAAGAAAATAAACGAGGCATGGTCAATTTGCTGATTAAATTAAGGCAAGCATTCCTAGCGTCGTTTATTGCATCATCACGAATCTTGCTCTAAATCTAGTCTTTACAGGAAATGGTATAAGTCGGTTTTAATGGCGAGGAAACAAGAGGAAGCAACAATATCAGTTAAGGATACAAAGTATTGTAACTTTATTCTCAACCGATACTCAAAATGTTTAAAGAATCTGTACATAATTTTATTTGGAAAATGGAGATAGCAGAAATGGTTAGTTTGAGTCGATGAAGAAACTCTGATCTTTACTGAAGGTGTATAGCAGTAGGACATGCTTCATCGCTTCCTCAAAATGGTTATCATTGAAATAGTGACAAAGTGAAAACAGGATGGCAACATCCCTTCTGTTCAAGAGAGATTGTACCATTGACAATAGATTGTCTGTGAATTTGGCTATGACTCTGAACTCTGTTTAAATAAAAGCAACATCCTGTTACAAGTATTATTATTATTATCATTACTCGAATGCTTCTATTGCGCAGTCTCTACACAATGATTGACCATGCATTTACAATTACAACTTGAAAATGATGTTCACGAAGAACAAATTTCAGAACTACAAAATGGACAAGTCCCTTATTGACGATTCCATGCCTTTATAAGAACCAATATAATTTACACATTAATCCATTAAGATATTGCATGGACTTGTGACTCTTTCAACTTCTTCCATGAAGACTGAGTTTTCCACCTTATGCTTACATAACATTTATAGAGAAAGTAAATAAATTCTGAATATCTTAATAAGAAACCTAATTACATGTAAAGAGAGAGCTATGAGAGATTCTTCAATTACAAGTTTTTTGCGGAACAAATAGGTTAAAATTTGACTACTATAGTATACTATGTCGTACAATCCTAAAAGAATAATGCAATCCTAATACAGTAAGATTCTTGAAGCAGTTCGAAACAAATTTCTCATTTGTAAAGGGCTGTCATAAATAAGTAAATGGCCTTGAAAACTTGCCACATTGCGCTAAAAACATACTTAAAAGCTTTTTTCGTCTGACAACCTATTTATACGAAACATGTAGCAAAACTAGAAACAAAGAAAGAGAAAATAAAGAAACAAAACATTATTGGAAGAGTCCAAGTGATAAAATGAACTCTTTCTGCCTACAGAGTATTGGCTTTGTTGTTTTGATGTAAACAGACTCCAGTACACTTAGATAAAAGGCCAATCTAGCTGTGGCAATTATCCGAAAATTCTCGTCCTTATACATTTTGAGTTTTCTAGTAAATGTTGTCGTAAGGCAGAAACACATGTTTCGGCAGTCATTTTTGCATTGCAAGCGCGAGACGGCTGTTCTCTAGGAGGAATTGATGCTTGGTGTACAGTGGCTGGAAACATGTTGTTTGATCCTGTCACCCAATCTTTGAGAAGTGCGACCTACATACCGAGCTTCACACCGGCACAAAAATT
>JANTCA010082850.1:0-14380 GCA_024741275.1 Chironex yamaguchii | reverse complement strand
CAATGTATCGACAAAAGGACGGGGTGGCAATGGGTAGCCCCTTGGGTCCAACATTGGCAAATATTTTTGTCGGCTTTTACGAGGAGCGCAATTTAAAAGAAAACAACCAAAAGTTGTCTGTTTATTTATAAACAGGACAAAGCCTGTAGCCATTCTGATTGCGCAACAATCATTTGGCCATGGTCTGCGTCTACCAAGTGAATTAATATTAACTTTTACTCTGTTGATACAAACACATGCTCCAAAAGGAAGGGGAAGTGCTTTGTGTCATTTAGAAATACGAAACACAAATGTCAATGAATTCCATTACAAATTACACAACAATTACTTGTGATGAGTTTGCAGCGCAACATGGTAGCTTGTCGACTGATATAAGGCATTAGACAATAACATAGACAAAATTGGGTAATTAATATCAAGCGGATTTCATAAGGTGACCAATCTCTATACCTTTAATTATCACATATTGTCCATAGGGAAGCAAGATTGATATTTTTCATGGCAATCGTTTCAGACAGACGACGTTAGTATATGATTTAAATAAGTGCCATTCTTTAGACATATCCAGACTGACAATTTTCGTCTATTTTGTAAAGCACAAATATATTACACAAATACTAGTGATACATAATTTGTCGGATATACCTAAATCTTAAATTGTCAATGAAGAAGAAGTTTTGTAATTATCACAAATGACTCAAATTATTTGTCTAATAAAAAGCTCAGTTTTAGAAATTACCCAGCTGTATTATTACTTATAAGCATTAAGCTTTAACTCTGGGATAATGTTGGTTATTAATTTTTTCACGTTCGAGTTATTAATTTCGGCTTAAATGCCGCTAACAGTCTTTGGACAAATTAAAATATAAGAAAACAATTGATCATGTGTAAGTTCGGGGTTTCTGTGGCATGATCAGATATATTATGTAGACTAATCTAAAGGTCCGTCTCAAACAAATTTACTAGATTCAAGCTGTTTACGAAGTGTACCGAAGTGTTTTACTCCAGTAAAGTTGTTTTCGAAGTCTGAGCATAGATCATTTCAATAGGTCATTGGATCTTAGTGGCCTCATTTGAAAAACATATGAAATGATCAAAAAGATTGCTGTGTTGTTTAATACTTCTTTTGATAAAGTAATTCCTGATTTGATGTTTTTCTTAACTTAAGGTATTCCCTATTATATTATAGCAATACATAGTTTTGATATATCCCTTGACAAGATAACATCATTGTCAAATCTTAATATTCCGCCAATACTCAAGACGCGGGTTGTCTTTTTTCATAGATTTGTAAACACAGAGAAGAAAACTGACTATTTGAATACTTTGATCATAGCTCAAGCACATTTTTCATTTGTCAAAACACATCAACAAGTCTGTACAATTACGTTAGATGTTAGATGAATATATGCTAAATAAGTGTTTTCTTGTCAGAATAAATACGTATCAAAGGTTTTATTTTTACTTCGAGTGAGGAATAAAAGTATGATATAAAACGTACTATTACGTAAACTGCAGATTATTTTGAAGAATGTAGATGTAAAATATTAGTAATATGTTACCACAAGATTTCCAGCATGTTATCGTTTTTAGCCAATTCTTAGCGAATTGCACAGCAATAAAAGTAGTTTCTTCTTATATCTAATTAGATATTTTTAATTAGTTGGATAAGCACAAAGCACAACTGACTTCTAAAGAGAAATATCCTTATAAATTTGCTTCAATTTTTCAAAAAAGAATTTTCTTGAGGTTACAAAAAGGTGCTGCGGTTTCAGCAGCCTTTGGTAATAAAAAATTAACAATCTAGAAAATATGCTAAACACATAGTTTTTACTTGATTTGTGATCTCTTTTAGCAAAGTGTGTCAAATTTCTACTGGGAGTTATTGCGCATGGAACTTAAGCCATTTGATAAATTGCGTGAAATTCATTGCTCTGAGAACATCAAATATTGATATGTTTAAGTGTCAAACCAACGGTATCCTTTGTTAAAAACAGGTATTATAAAAAACCTTAACGTACTACAAACCCCTTTATATGATCTTTTCTCCACAAGTTATTAAGACCTCCTTTTTTTGTCCTGAACAAATGCCCACTCATTTTCTTACTTGAAAACTTGGTTAATCCTACAACCCTGTTATAGCGTCTATAAAAACCACCCTTTCGGAGTCCTCGGTTATCATTTTTTAAGAAATTTCCCCGCTTATACGACTATTCATAGTCTGCTAAATGAAAACAGGCACAACCCGACAAATAATGACAAATAATATCACATCCATATTATTAAAAGAACAATATAAATGTACTGTTGTAAGAATCACTTTAAAATCATTGCGCAACTTACTGTAACCTGGCCCTACCTAATTAATACCACTCCTTTATTGTGACCAAATTTTATGCGTATAAACTGGGTTTACTTTACTAATGAAAATTACGGTAGTTGCATTTGAGACACTAAGAGGGTGTTAACTTTACATCTATCTCATTTTCGGCTATAATTTTCAAATAGTACTAATATCAATGTGCTTGATAACAGCAAGTACAACAGATTGCGTTAACATGTTTATTTTCCAAAATCGGTTAAGCACTTTCACATTACTTAGTACTTCTTACTTCTATCCCGTAACTAGAGGTCGCTGGGGCACTAAATTGCAGCCTGCCACAATTCTTCTCCATTCATTCTCATGACTTCTGCTGCCTTCATTACCTCCTGTTCCGCAATCTAGTCCATTCAGTGATGTTGTCCATCCAATTCTTCCTAAGTCACGCCTTCCTCTGGCTTCTTCTATGGTACCTTGTGCGACTGTTTTGGACAGCCCTGCGCTTCGCTTCACGTGATCAAACCACTGCAGTTTGCGTGTGCAGAAGTCATCGTGTGGACCAATAGCTTGCCTAACTTGTCGACAGACTTCGATGTTGGTGACATGATCTTGCTATGAAAAGCAAAGCAATAGCACTTCATTTCTAGTGCGGCTATGCTCTGTTGTAATTCTGCTGTCAAAGTCCGTGACTCGCATCCATACAAGAAAATGGAGAGGATCAAAGCTCTGAGGATTCGCATCTTTGACTTGGTTAGGATTTTTTTTTGTTCGTCGGGATGATGTGCAGCCTGCTCATTGCACTTAAACTCTGGGTAACGCGAGATAGCACTGCCTTTCAAGATCAGTCGTTATCCAGAATGGAGCCCAAATACTTAAAATGCGGCACTGTCTCCAATTCGGTCTGATTAATCTTGAAACTTGGAAGGCATTGACATTATTGGTCATGACTTTGGTTTTCTCTGCGTTGATCTCCATGCCATATTTTGTAGCAGCTTTGTCTATGCTGATGATACGTTGCAGTTCGTTTTCGTTTCCTGCCAGGTAATCAATATTTGAAATGGTTCTATGCTCACAGAGCAGGATGGTCCTCCAAAACTTCAGTCATAATTCTCTCTACCTATATGTTGAAGAAAGTTGGAGAGAGTAGGCACCCCAGTCTCACGCCAACTGATGTTCTAAACCATTCTCCTATTGAACCGTTCAGTAGTTTAGCATTTGGTGCTCTCTCGTACAGTTTCTGTATACATCTTATGGTGCCAGAGCTGATGTTGTACAATTTCGTTGTAGCCCATAGTGCATCGTACCATAATCTTTTAAATGCCTTTTTAAAATCAATAAAGACTTGGCATAGCTCTTGGCGATCTTCTTTGTCCGTTTTTGTGACAGCTTGTGACAGAATGTGCTTAAGGCTGGTCACGAAAACTGTGATAAAAATTTAAGAAAATTGCACAAGTATTTGATGTTAACATAATTGTAATTATTTGCGTTTGTTGCCACGACCACAGCATCTTCCTCTGCACTTGTGTTATAAGCGACGGCAAGTGTCTTAGTCCCTTCTTGATAACAATCCAATGACATTACTTCGTATCTATACAAAATCAAGTGTTTAATCATCTTACGTACTTGTAAAATACTCAGATAAGGTTCTTCTTGCTTTTAATTTGACTTTATTTTCGTCTTAGTTAGTTGCGCATTTGTTCGATTGTTTTACAGGGCAAAGGACCTTGTCAAAAAAAATGTCACAAAAAATGAATGCTTAATTCAATGCTTAAAACTGCAAAATGATATTAGGACAATTACCTTGTTAAAGTGTTTTGCACTACTTTTAAAGAAATTATCATTTACCATTACATTAACAGGCATCACATCTTTCGGTAGTTGAAGTAAAACTAGGCTATTATCGGCCCGTTACCTAGGTGTTTCCTTGTCTTTTAAGGAATGTCCTTTCGCCAGGTAAGACCACATTATCCGTGGTGGAACACCAGACAACTTAGAAATCAATAAACTATAAGAAGATGCTATTTATGCAATATACCTTTAACATTGCAATCGACACAGCGAACGTCATGAATGGATATTTTAAAGCTCCTTTTAGTCATGTTTTATTTAGCTGCAATTACGTCCAAGGACCCCGTCATAATCTGGATGATCAAATGTAAATGCTTTGTATATCATCACCCGTTTCTTCCTGAGGGTGTCTGTTCATATCTTCATCCCTGATTGCTAAAACTAAAACAATTAATCACGGTACATCTTTTGACAAAGAACAGAAGCACCCCATTGGTCCATTGGAATAACTTAATCACTATTTCCACCAAGAAAAGATTGAGAGATGTGCATGATCTCTTAGAGGGCTAAGGTAACTCTTTATCGGTCTTTTGTAAATTATGTCATACGATTACTCAGAAGAAACAGACTTAATGCTGTTACCATCTAAATCGTTTTGCTTTTAAATGTGGTTAGAAATATACTAAAATCAAATACGTTGACATTTTTATGAAGGCTGGGTGTTAAAGGTACTCGGTATCGAATTTATTATTCTGAAAATATTTGGAGTATTAACTCATTACCTGCTTAAAGAACTATACATGTCACAAAAGGTTGAAGTATAAGGGCCTCCTTGAGGGGTTCAAAGTTTCAACTAGCTGACTTGAAGAGCTTAAAATTTCGAAGCCATCCACTTAGTGATACTGTTTTATCAAGCATGTACTATACTGCATTTGATTCCTATCAAATTATGCCTTTCATTTATCAATTATACAGTGCATTGAGTTTTAAATTAAAAATTTCTCATCATTAAATACGCGATCAAGAAGCTAGGCTTAAAGTGGTCTCTATTGGTTTTCGAAAAGCCTTTTGCTACAAAACTTAAAACAGATGAGACGTTTGTGATGAGGGAAATTCCTTAATTGATAAAGCCATTTCTCTGGTTATGGTGGCTATCCGATAGAGGTTACAAGTCTTTCCATTAAAGATTGAATTTAAGGAAGTAACACAAGGTAGTAACAGAATAAACAAAAGCGTCATTATAGCAACAAGAAATCGACCTTGTGCCTTCTCTCAGACGACGAAAGAAAACTATTTGCTTTTTGCATTTTTTTGCAATTTTTTACTCCGGATGCAGAAGGACCTTTCAAGTGTTTTCTACAATGTAACCAGCATTTTTTTCGATATCCAAGGTTCTATCCGCGTCAAGGTTATACCAATCACTACTTTTTACACCTGATAAACAACGCGTTTGATATAGGAACAAATTAACTTGCTGATCTTAAAACTGTTGTGTGTTTTTTACCACGGCCACTAGCTGTGCAAATCCTTTATTTTAGTTGTAAGGATGTTATATAACCAGTAACATACAACATTTGCAATTTTACTGCGCTTTTACAGAAGATGACGATCTATCCGCGAATTTGGGACATAGAAGGCTTTATTTATGCGACAAACTGACTATTATATTATTGTTTTGAGAACTCATAATCAGTTTCTGGAGAGAACATACAAATTTTATAATTCAGAAGTACAGGTTCGTTGCCAATCAACTGATTACTAGGAAGACGATTAATGAATGATCCTGAGATGTACTTCAGACTAAGTCATACTTCTGAAGGCCCACGTCTTAGTGACACTATATTTTATATTTAAAAGTGATAAATTAGATATATTGAAGGATATGTTTCAGGTAGATAAAGTTTCATTTAGGATAAAAGCGGTAAAATATGGAAAATACGTTATAAATTAAAGATTATAAGCAAACAGGAATTTTCACTTCAACGGCATTCTCTTCCATTGATTGCATGACATTATTATATATATATATATTTATATTGATATTAATATTATATATCATATTATATTGAATTATATTATAGATATTTATATAGTCCTGAAATACTTTGTTGCATTCACTTCAGTACAAGGTTCTACCTTACCGCACATAAAGCGCTTGTCGACCCAATCATTTGTGATTGCATGTTGTCATCGTGTTTGTTAAATGAAACAGCATAGTAAAGGGCACCATTAAAACATCTTACCTGTCATCTAATTTCGTGCACTGATCACAGGTATCATCAAGCTTATCAATTTGATCTTCTCCTAGGCATGGTTTGTATTGAGGTATGAATATGAGGTAAAATGCAAAGTTAGTGTACATTTATCAGTCTATTATCAATGCTTCAGTAGTGACGGTATCTTTATCTTTATCTAGCATGCTCTATAGGAAACAAAACCTCTAGGATTGTGTTATAGACTATGTTTTTTTAACAGATAAACGCCATCTTGTAAATAGGTTCTCATCGGTAAGGTTATTCTCATAAATTAATTGGAGTAAAACGTGTTAAAGTTTGACGTGTAAAGAGGACAGCAATTGATTGGCACAGGGAAAAGTGCTCGATAAGTTTGTAAAGAAGGTAATTAAACTCAATCAGAGAATGTTACAGGACTGAACGCGTGAAGAAAACGAAGAGCCCTATAATTAAATGTGATTTAGATTTGACAGTAGATGAATGAAAAATTTAATTAAGATCATAAAGATGGAATAACAATACTTTACCTAATCAAAGGCCGCCGTGTATAAGAAAACGCTTCGAATTGACTATTAAGATGTCTGTGCCGGACTTTGCCAGACTATAATAAGGATAGTAAACTTAAGCACTTACAATTTTATCCAGGTGCGTCATATGTGAACAAATACTGTCAACTTATAACACCCCTCTAGTGGGGGCAAAAATTGGATTTGTCTCAGACTAACCCGCTCTATTTAGGTAAAGTCACGCATGTCCTCTGGTTGAACACTGGTAGGAATATTAATACCAACTTGAGTTTAGAAATGACAACGACGCAGAAATTACTTAAAGCAATTGAAATCATAGATACGTTCAACGAACAATACCAGTGAACTCGAAAACTAAGGCATGGGTAAAGGTTTAAATTCATATTTATACGTTAGTATGTTAATAAATACTTACTATGGTAAAGAGAAAGTAGTTGAAAATAGACAAAAGCAAGAAAAGCGTGATAACCTCTCATTGGTTAACCTGTGTGTGTCAGTTTACATAGTCAAGGCCATGACATCCAGATCACGCCGACTTTCATATAGAAACATTTGGTAATAAACCAGTTATTTGAAGTCATATATAATACAGTTTTGAAAAGCATTTTTAGGTATAATCATAAGCTTGACAGGTAAGGATTTAAGAACATTATTCATTTAGTGTCAAAAACTAACAGAATTCAAGAAATCCTTTAAGTCTTCTATTTCCTCCTTCTCAAGGTTAAAGCATGGTTTTCCTAGCCTTAATACGCTTGTCTCATCTCCAAGAGAGAAAATACCAAAACCTTTGCACAGAAACCTAATAAACAAAAGGAGGTTTAGGATATAGGGAAATTCTTTGCTTTGATCTGTCATAGTTGGGGAGTAGAGCTGACAGCTACGGTTTATTTTTTACGAATCAAATTAAGCTCCTGGTTTTTTGTATCTCACTAGCTTGATGACAGTTTTTGGCGATTCAAATTAAACGGCTTATCCCACAATTCTATGTTTAAAATTCCTCTTGCGAAACGCTGATCTTTTAATGTTTATCAAAGCATACGTATAACATTTGATATGTAAAAAAGAAGAGGAAAAAACCCACATCGATCCATGAAAGATGGCAGTATCCGTCTAAGCAGGTTCACTCTTACATACAGTAATGTAGGTGTGTTTAATCATACAGATAATCAGTATAGGCCGGTTAGTCCAGATTTCTTTCTTTTTTGTTACAGACCTCTTACATGTCAGACCTTTAAGTACGATGTAGACAGCTTATGAAATGCATTTGGTTCAAAACTTTGTCGAATGGCAAGCAAACCACGAAGACGCAGTCCACTATTTGTTTGAGATCGTAAATTGAACACTTTGATAATATGAATACCAAATCTAAAATGGTTCAGCTTTCTAATTATTGATTTACTAACAAACGTATTGATTCAGTGGCTAGTTCTCTTACATTATCAAAGTCATCTGCATGAGATACTGAAAACATTTCGTGATTTAACCATCAGCTTGAACTGACATTATCGACTATTCGGTGCACTTCATTTAACTTACCTCAAAACTTCTAAGCAGAGAAAAAAGCGAGAAACACCTTATAATTGTTGCTTATGTTTTTTTTCTTCTTAAAAGTTAAATCCCACTTTGGATCTAGAAAGAGTACATCTAATGAGAGCTGACATGGTATAGTGAATGAGAAGACGATCTTGGCAAGCCAGTGGTTGCAAGTTCGAATCCGCATCACCACAAAGAAAATACCATCAAGGAGAGAAGGTAACAGGAGCCCAATCTCACAAAGAGCTCACTTTTTAGTAAAATTTCCTAACCTTGGCATGGAAATCAGCTATGCTCGATTACAAGTATGCTACAAAATATGTCTGAATTAAATTGCGCCGTACCAATAGTTACCAATTTGGCCTTTTGTTAGAAAACCAAATTGTTTTCGTTCAGATAGACACTATACCTCACTAGTGATTACTGGTGTGAGGTATGTATCTTGACTTTGCATAGGTCGCAAATGACTAGACTAGGCTTTTTCATTTGTAAAACCAGATAGACGGCAAAGCCGTACGGAAAAACTCTGTAATTATCGTCTGATTTTGCACTTCTTTTATCGGTAATCGTGAAATCATTACGACTTTCAGTATCAATGTTAATGGTCATTACATCCATTAACATTTCTCAATAAGAAACATAGCAAAGAGAAGCAATTCGTAATTTGAATTATGAAGTTGAGTTGTGTACCAGCATACTGATGAATGTTGTTTGTGAATAAAGAGATAACAGTTATTGGAGATTGATCAGGATGCCAACAATCTTTCTTTGGAAGTAAGGAAGCAAATGTCATGACTTACATTTAGGAATAGTGCTTACACGGCATTAGCCCGTTATTTGAAGTAACGATCCAAACTTGTTTATTTAGATTGATCTGGCAATATGCTTTACGAGCTTCAAGTTATGAACTTTTTAGGCAAGAGCAAATCTTAAAATTCGATATGATAATACTCATATAATAATTCTTCTTAATTTCTGAAGATTTCTACATTCTCCAAACTTGAAGATAAAATCTACAATCTAAGTGCAAAATAGGATAGTATTCGTAATTTTCCACAACCAGCTCTTTGTCATAGGTTCACAAGTCAAATAACAACGATTGGAAGAATTTCAGACAATACGTTTCAAATTCATGTTTTGATAAAATAATAGTACTTTATTATCAACAAAAAAGGAATGCTTACATCAAGAATTTTTCTAAAAATAACTTTCCTAGTGCCATAAAAGTAAAAAGAGAGTGATTCATTGATGCTTCCTTTTTAAGATCATAAATCTAGACATTGTATCTATTTATCCAACTGATTTTATAAGCTAAAAGTTACCTTGGTATTTGAACGGCATTCAGGTTGGAGAATTACCGGTGTGATTAATGTAAAAGCAGGAAAGTGCATTTGTGTTCTCTTTCAGTAATTGTTGTGCTGTGAAAATTTGTGTTGTGTTTAAGCGTTTTCATTTCAAGCTGTTGCTCGTACTTGCAGCCATAAGAAAATCTTCAAATGATATAAAAATGCCAAGAGGTTTGTTCCCTGCTCTCCATTAAAAAACTGCACCAGCTACACAAACAAGCCTTTTGTTAATTCAAATAGTAATCTTGACCATTAATTTAAATTGTTTGATCAAAGGAAGCTACCTTTTGAAATAACTGATACACGCCGCTTTCTACTAGTGCATGTATAACTTTCATTTGAAACAGCGAGAATAACAATGTCAGTGCGATAAAAAATAGTTAAATGATTATAATGACATTTAATATTTTAATTCAGATTTTTATTAATAAAGCTATTTAATTTAAACTTGAGTTTTTTACTTAGGTTTTCCATCGTTTCCATGTCTAAAGGTTCGAACGTTGTCATTCGCAAAAACACTTAAGCTCATCAAAGCTGG
The DNA here is from genome assembly GCA_024741275.1 of Chironex yamaguchii. NCBI lineage: Eukaryota > Metazoa > Cnidaria > Cubozoa > Chirodropida > Chirodropidae > Chironex > Chironex yamaguchii. Next base: position 4,094 of record JANTCA010082850.1, on the reverse strand, counting down.
AAAGTAGGGAGCAACGGTCTAAAACTGTTTTATTACTCTTAGCCTGAGATTTGGTTTCAGGCTAGAGGAAAATAACGCCGTCATTAGAAAGCTTCTGTGCGTGAGCTGAAGTAAGTAAATGTCACAATACAAATTGAAGGATTTCGAGAGATTCAGGTTTTAAGATGAAAAGAAGTGGGTAGTTTGACGTGCAAGCAAAGAAATACAGTTGCTACAAATTCGTGTTTGGTCATATTGAGATGGTTTTTAGAAAAGAAAAAAATAGCATAAAAACGTATATCACTTCCCATTCTCATTGCATGCAATTTTTTACCGTGCAGCTGGACCAATTTCTACTATTTGTTGCATGATTGAAGGCTACCCTATATCCTTAATATATAACGATAAAATTAGACAAACTTTGATTTTTACTTTCCATTTCACAAATCAAAGATGTAAAATAGTTTAATTTGGATACATAGAGCCAACTAGTCCCATACTAATGTTAAAAAATGACTACAAATCAATTAGGGAGCCCCTGAATTCTCAAAATATATTGGTTTAGACATAGCCTCAGGACAAGCAATTTGTGATTGATTCAAAAGTTTACATCTAGGGGTAGCAGGAGCGATAACAAACTAGGATAAGCAGAAGGTCGAACTGTTAAGAGATGTAAGGTTTCATTATGATTATGTCTCATTATTTTACTTGATCGTAATTTTTTGCGAGTACAACAAAAGAACTGAAAACGACATAAGACAGAATAGGCATAGTGATGTAATACTAAATACCAACGTACTTTAATTTAAGTTCAACACACCAAGAATAAATAATCTCTGAGAACATACAGTACCCTTCGTCTACCCTACGAAGCCTGGAAGTAATGTCTACATATATTTATACGTATCTTTGAACAATAAACAAACGCCTTATATCATTACCATGCCTTTATTGTCTCAATGGACATGAATTTAATTCTCAGTTTGCTAATAATTATACTTAACTTATAAGGGTTGTAGACATTGAAAATGACACATTCTATGAAGCTGTATAAGTAATGTATAAGTAAAATGTCTTTCTATGTCACTTCATGTTCCAAATATTGATCAGTTTCTTACAATTTGTCACGAATTGACGTCTGTGTACTCACTGAAAGAACATAAGTTAAAACTTTGTAACACCTACTTTCAGCTTTATTTGTTCAACAACGTAAACGGTGTAATGTCCACATACGTTTATTCCATCAGTATTTATGCTCTTTAGTGCTAACCGTTATAGTTGTTCCATTTGCTAACTTGCATATTCCCAATCTGTGTCCACTTTATTGGTATCACAAAACTTTCTTCCAGTAAACAGCACGACGTCATTTTGCACAATGGTCTAGCAGTGCAAAGTCTTTCATAAACTTAATATGTAGCCCTCAGTTTACTTAACATAGAAATCTAAAATTGGATATGGATTTATTTATACATGCGAGCAACAGCAGCTTGTTATCATGGGCCTCACTGTCTCTAAGCCAAATGAAGAATGAGAACAATTCCAGCAATTACAGCCAGGGTAAATGTAGTTGGGGTACGATTCTCTAGGGACAAGCAGACAAGACGGTGAAAGATTGAATCTGCTTGTGCCATCTGGTGGTGTGCAGGGGAATGTAGAGACAGACTCAACTGGGTTGTCTTGTTTTATTGTGCTTGCTTTAAGATTTGGTCCTCTGTGGCCCTCGGATCCCAAGATGCTGTCGATTGTAAATAATGTGAGTTTGTTTACATTACTGCAATCAGAAAGACGATTTTCTTGAACTTCACGTGAAATTTTTTTGGAATCAAAATCGCGATATTTTGCATGCTGCTTTGATCTGTTATTGTATTTTTGTATCTTACTTTTGTCATCACATTCGGGATACTTCCTTCCGTCGGTCATTGACGTCTTGTTCATATCGAACTTCTTTGCCTGAAATCTTCTCTTTCTACGAAGAAAGCTCCCATCCTGAAACATGTTTTTGCAGTTAGGATGCAAGGTCCAGTAGCTCCCTTTGCCACCTTGATCAGATCCTCTTGATACTTTAATGAAACAATCGTTAAAAGACAAGTTATGTCTCAAAGAGTTCTGCCATTTAGTTGAGTTTTTTCTGTAAAAAGGAAAGTTCTCTGTTATAAATTTATAAATTTGACTTAACGTCATCATCTGGCAGGGAGAGCTGTGTATTGCCATGGCACACAGAGCAACATACGAATACGGAGGTTTTTCCTCGCCATAACTACTTTTTCTTGGGCGTGGCATTATTTCCGTTGACGACAATGAATTTTCAGGTAAGGACTGAGTTCTTGGTCGTAGTAAGTGGTTTATATAATATTAGATATATGTATACCGTTAAAGACCTCGTTTAATGTTCAAAGAAATGTATATCCCTAATGAATTGGTGATGCTCTCTTAAACCAATAATTGTCACTACTTTCTCAAGACTAAATATGACTGATAACGAATGATAGGGCAAACCTTAGAACTTGTTCCTCTGTTAAATGCAGTGGAGGCGCTGTATAAAACAGGATGTTCCTATATTATTAGCATGAACATGACAACTTCTGCAATGTAGGAGATGACAAGTAAAAAACTCTCCCTGATGTACAGTCTTCTTTTATGCTTATATAGTATCCATAAGATGCTTTTGCTACCGTAATAAGCAATGAGAAAGATCTCCACACACCAAAAGTCAATCAAAAACTCAATGTCCTCATCAGCCGCTGTCGGAGCAATGCATGGATGCAGAAGATGAAAGAAGAGCTACTTTTTATCACCTTTCTAACCGCTTGACAAAATGTTTTATCGACTACCAGTCATTTAATATCCTGTGCTAGATTACAGCAAAGCACTGCTAATTTAAAAACTTAGACGATCGATAGCAAAGATGAACAGTGTGTGTCACTTTCCTTTTTGAGAACCGCATTTGACATCTCAGACCGTTGTAATAAAATGAAATAATTGACGAAGCTGTTTGTTTAGAAATTCACGATAGCTTAAATCTTCTTAACGTTGTACACTAATCCGTCTCGTGTGAATGCGTAGATTTTATTGGATCCGGTTCCAAGGTGTCCCAGAGTTAAAAGTGAACAGACTATGTCTCAAGGGACCCGATAAATGTGTACATCGTTACTAGCTTGACTTTCCCTGCTGTTTTTGTTATTAATTAAACGCCGCGGATTTAACACTGCCAAGTGTGAAAAGTTTGTTAACAGAAATGGTCGTCTTCCATTTGAGTGATGAAAGATGATTAGGCTAGAAATCAAGTGACTGTTTTATAAGAGACGAAGCGTGAGTTCGGGCGACGTAAAACACATCCTCGCAATGTAGTAGGTTGAATCTGAAGATGTTGTCATAGGATTCATAAAGTCATGTTGAACAAAATTACAGAGAGTTATTGTCGTCACAGGAGAACTTTGGCACATATCACAGTAAATCAAAAATGTAGTAACGTTACTCTGATCACCGCTTGGGAAGAAGATCGAGCTCTTAAAAAGCCGGAGAGGTTGATGTAATGTTGACATTTGTCAATGTATTTTAATTTATGAATATACTGTTTATTTTGCCAAAAGCAGGCGATAGCTGACGATGACGAAAATGTTCTCTACCTAACAAATCGTCTCTCTATAACATGCCAAAATTGCTGGTATCAAAAAACAAAGTTTGGAATGCCAATAATATTCTATTACTTGTTTATAATGTACTTTTTCATATCCTTCACATCATAGTTATTTCAGAAATTCTCTCCCTAATACACCTTATCCATCATGTAGAAATAGAAACAAAAACTACGTATCAACAACGTCAAGAAGCTCAATTATATATTAAATTATATATATAATGTGCTTATAATTTATAATATATAAATTTCAGGAAATCACTCTTTCAGGTTTCAAATAACTCCTCATAATCAATATGCTTAGTATTTCAGTTTTGAATTAAATATTAAAAGAAATCAACCGTATTTTAAGCTATTCGGTCATCATAAAACCATAATAATGAATGAAAAAGCTGTAAAACATTTATACGAACAAGTATACAAAAATATGTAACTCAGTAAAGCACCTTCTTTATTGAGTTTATAGTTACGTTAGTAT